>VXBR01000283.1:2268821-2291814 GCA_013400215.1 Cisticola juncidis | reverse complement strand
AAAAACCCCAAAAAAACCCACCCTAAAAATAATGGCTATGTGAGTGCTTAGGGAAACACCATTTCCTTATTTAACAATTATTTTCTTGACAGGAAGAAAAAACCAAAACAAACAAAATCCAAACCTTTTCAGTTCTGCCATTCTAATATCATATAAAAGCATTTAATTTTTCCCTTCTGTATGCAAAGCTATGGTAACTGATTTTTTTTTTCTTTTTTAATTTTAATATGCATGTGTAACTGCTCGGATTTGCAACAGGGCAGACTTCAAACCTGTTACTTAAAACTGCCCACTTCCAGCATCCATCAAAAGAGGAAAACACTTAACTGAACTTGAGTAACTCTTAGAGAAGGATTACTCAGGATTCCATCTGACTGCGACTGTTTTCCAAAAGGTGGCATCAAGATTTATTTTATTCTTTGGATTTGGCAACATCATATTCTCAACAGATTCATAATTTTCCCTGATCTCCTTTTCCAGTTTTTTTGACTTTTCTGGGTTTCCTATTAAAAGTATCCATTTATTACATCCATTTATTTGACTTATAAAAATAAGGGTTGGTTTTGGATAGACCTGGTAAAAAGTGCTGGAAAAGTGGTAACCCGAACTCCCCAAGTAAAATAAAATTTGCAGACAAATATTGCTGTTATGGGAGATAAGAAGGAGAATGGTTTAGATATGAAGTTATTTTTATTTTCATAATATGCCACCAAGTGCTGCATGCTCAATTATCCTGAGTTATCCTCTGTTACTGAATTCACCTTTGGGAAACACTAATGAAGAAAAAGATTCAAACAAACTGTACTGGAAGGGTTCTGCTAAGGGTCACAACTATTCATCCATCTCCTATTTCAAATATCTTTTTATTTTGTCTCCAAAAGGTACCACTGTCAGCACTCTCCCTCAAATAGCTCATCCACTCAGCTACTTTATAAGCACAACTGGCCTTATACACCTCAAGGCCTGGAGAAAAACCTTTATCTTTCCTCACCACACCCTCTAAGCATCCACTGGGACCCCTAGGGGTGTCATTGCTTCCTACAGCAAACCATCAACAATCAGCTTATTTATATTCCTAATGAATCCCAGCGTTGTTTATGCTGGCTGACGCGCCACATTGTAGAGGAGCAGCAAAGGCTAAGACACACACCCAGAAAAGAAATATCCAAGCATACATGTCAGATCCATCCTTGCCTGCCTGCATGAGCCCCTGTGGAAACACAGACTTGCTGCAGGAAAAGGGAGCTGTGTGACAAACACCCTGCACTAGGAGTTGTTTAGGACTGCTCTTCTCACTGCTCTCAGAAGAAAGGCTCTTGGATGGAACGTTGTCCTAAGCAGCTCCTACCAAACTTCCATCTGACTGTGATCCTGCTCAAGGGTTCTTTTTCCTTCATCCTGGTAACAGAAGCAAGGTCACCTAGGTGGGAGGTCCGTGTAATTTATTATTCAAGCATTTAGAAAGGTATAAGTTCAGCTTAGATATCTGGTGAGCCAACAGTCACACCACTTTATTTGAAGTACAAACATTTTAATAGTCAATATTTAGCCCCAAATGTAATCCCAGTAATTTTTCAGTGTTCCTTATAGCTTAATTTTCTGTTACCATTTAGCCAAACATACTAAAGGTTTCTGGATTACAAATTACCTCAAAACCACAACATTTAATGACATTAGATTAAACTTACTAATTTTTTTCCCTTACAAAACTAAACATAGTATAAATTCTTTTAAAAAAAGTTTATTGCACATTTTATGCTTCGAGAAGCACTGAAAGTACATGGTTTCCACCAAGCACACGTGACTCAAAAGAATAAAATCTGCAGTTAGGCTTGTAAAAAAGTATATTATTTTTAAAGCCCTAACCCAATGTAGCGGAAAAGTCTTGGATGTCTTTACCTCTTTTATAGGCGAATATTAAGTGCAAACCCAACCCTTTATAACAATGTATCATCTGTTTCAAATTGGAAGGAAATCAACTCTCTAATATGGTAGAATAACATATAAGTTAATTTTCTAATTGAACTCACTGGTCTTGGCCTGCCTGCAATAAACCTCGACAATCTGAGACCCAAGCAAGCATTGGTATTTTGGAGAGCGGGTTGAATGTTACTAATTATAGATAGTTGACTATTTCCAACAGTATAAAAAAAGACCAGTTGCCTGCACACTCAGCATTCAAGGTAAAAAAAAAAAAACACTAATGCCATATTATTGTTGAGAACTGAAACCCCCAATACTGAGGAAATTCTGAGCCCTGTTTCTCATATTAATGACAGCTCAGCAGCATCCTCTCATGCAGTGTTAGGAACCAACTAAAATCTCACCATTAGCACATTCATAGGACTGGGCTTTTCAGGCACTTGCAACCCTTGGGGTTTTATTCCCCAGACAGTGTTAATGACAAACCACAGTGGAATTCAGGTGTTTGTGAGCCAGCAAGATTTTGAATGATATTCTGGAAGGGCAAAATTTCACAACAGTAGTTGTAGTAGTGGTGTTTTATTATAGCTATTCAATGCCTATTCTTCTGAGCAGTGAGGATATGCATAGTATCTTTCCCTGTCCTTGACTGATGATTACAAATTATTATTATGAAGTATGTCCACTGCATGAAGTATACACAAACACAAAACAGCAAACAGCTTACGAGGTCTGAAGTCCCCATTTTTGGAAATGCTGGCGCTCAAAGATAAAGATTGTAGGTAATCCCCATATCTAACAAATAGAAATGGAATGACAAGGAAGAGAATGTTATTCCTTGTTGAAAGGCCATTCTGCCTCCACTCAACAGCCACCCAAGGTGTGAACCACACAACCTCACCTGATGCTCTTCCTCCTCTGTGCACTGGAACATCTCTTCCAGAGGAAGATGCTGGCAGAAACCCCAACAAGCCATATCATGGAGGTCACATGGAATTAAACCTGTAACTGCCAATAAGTTGTCAAACATATATGAAAACAAAGTTCAGTTAGAAGGAGGAGAACCACGTTGAAATGGTTACACAGAAAAAATAATAGGAGAATGCATTTGTGTGAGCTACTTTTTCTTATGTAGGGCTGAAAAAGAGAAAAATAAAAGATATTCCTCATCTAGCCAGTAGAGGAAAGACCTCTACTATTGTGATAGACAGTGGCCAAGTATACTGTTACCACTTATAAGTCCCCCAGCTAGGAGGAAAAGTCTCATTAATAGTGTATATATATATTGGCTCACAGTGGGCTTACCATAGCCCAAATACAGAAGAGAAGACTTCTTTTTCCCTGAGATCAGTGATCTTTGGTTACATCATGGCCAAAGCTTATTTCCAGTTTCCATTCCAACATCAGTCTAACAAATCCAGACTTCAAGGATGGCTTTAAACAAGCTTCAGTCATGAGAAGAATGCCTTTATTAAAATATGAATATGTAGGCTTATACTCTGTACAGCTTGTCGTTCCCAAACAAAGCTTTCTTTTCTCTGCCCAAAAGGAGACAGTCACAGAATTAGTCCTAAATAAATAAATAAATAAGCAAATGATTTTTTAAAATCATTGATGCAGCTATTAATCTGCTCCAGTCTTCTGAAGTGCCAATGGTGGTACAAAACCATTACCTACAGTTTATAAAAAATGTAGACAAAATTTATTTCTGCATCCAAATAAGGGTTTTTTGTAGTTTTTTTGAGTTTTTTATACTGAAAAATAAAGTCTGCTTGCTAAGTTCTCTTCTTGGAATAGGTCTCCTGAATCCTTCTTTTTGCACAGCTGTGTAACAATAAAGTACAACTTTAGATGGACAGGCAAGTAGGAATATCCTTTCAAAATTAAAAGATAATTAGTCTTTCTTATCACACTACCCTGCTGAATTCTACTAATACATAGGTTTACACAGTAGACATAAAAATTGCTAGTCAATACAGTCAAGGATAAGGCAGGAAATGCATGGAAGAGAATTAATCCACAGTGGCATCTTCAGAAACAAAGAGTGGGGGAGAAAGTGGACATCTGCCCCATGTATGAGCTATTCCTGTGAGCAGGTACTGACCAACACTGTGCATTTCTTTCTTTGCTGATTCAGAGGTTTGTACCTCTAGGCCAGTGAGGCTATTCATTAATTCTTCATGTCTTCACTCATTTGTTTCTTCCCTCTCTGTCACAGCTTACCACAGAAATTTATTTAATAGGCATTGTGTGATATATTAATCTTTCAAGCAAATATTTCAAGGCATTTGAGTGAGCAGCTCTAGAAATCTTCTGTGGGGAGAAAAAATTATTAGATTATTAGATTAGTCAGATCAGACTTTAAATCCCTTTCCCTTTGAAATTTGTGGCTTTTAATATCTGGTCAGTAATGCAAAATATCTCCAGAACTTTAATATTACTGAGATATTACTGGGCCCTACTTGAGCAAGGAGGTCCAGATAAGTAACTTTTGAAGGTCTCTCTCTGATCCTTTGAAACAACAGACTCAGAGTTCAGCTGAGTCAATGTTCTTGTGTTTTTAGAACAGTTCTTGACTGAAAAGGAAAAATTAGGCAGGAAAATATAAGGACTCAAAGCAAGTTCATTCTCTGACAAAAAAAGAGAAAGCAGAAAAACACAGAAGTGACTGGACTGAAGAAATCAGACAGAAGAGGTGCACAGCCTCACCATCTCTCAAGAACCTCTGGCCTGATGGCTGAGTTTACCAAGGTTTCCTCTGCTGAGGAAACCTTCCATGCTTGCACCTGGCAAACAAGCATGATCCAGATAGCCTCAAAGGAGCAGTGTTCCATCATCTGCAGATTTAACTCCCTAACAGAAATCCACATTTGCTTCTTTCTCCTTTCCCCTCCAGAACTTCACATCATAAAATTCAGCACCAGAAATCACAACAGGCTCCTCCCCTCAAAACTCAGAAGTGGCTCTGTTAACTCAGGTCTGATGCAGATGGTTAGGATGTTGCAAAGTACTGTTATTGCTGTCTTTACCATAAAACTGGGAATTGTAGGCTATGACTGGCAACCCAATATTCTTAGCAACAGACACAATCAGAACCCTGTTTTTCAGAACTGTCAAGGACTCTGGGCTTGAGGTGCTCAAGAAGCAGGGTCTTCTTTCCAAACCAGCAATTTCTACAAGTCACACAGTATCCACCACAGAACTGTCTGTTCTAATCTCTGTAAAAAGACACCTAAAGAAACTTCACTGTTATTGGGGTAATTTGTTATCCAATACCAGCCCTTGAGCATCACAAGAGTCAGATGAGCCCAGGAAATGATTACTTTCCTCTTTAGCTTTCCTGTGGAAGGAGTAGAGGAGTAGAAAGAAACACAGTCAAGCTAGTTGTTCATCCTCAAACAGCAACACTGAATTACTAGTCTGCAAATTTACAATCCTTTTGCATCTAGCAGTCATCACCACACCCCCAAGAAAGCTGTAGAACTAAACTTATCAGAAACAGAAATTATAGCAAAGGTAGGGAAGTCTACAGAACCATCTAGTCAGAAGAAGGGAGAAAGACTTAATGTAGCCATCAGCTGGCAAACAAGCTTCTTTCTAATTAAGCATTCTAGTCTAGAAGGTCATTTATGTGTGCATGAAGTTGTTTGTTTTTTATTTTTAATGGGAGAAACCAAATCCCATCCTGTAATACTCATGGCTGTTAATGCAGATAAAGCTGGGTTGTGCCAAACTGTAAGGACAAAGCAGCCTAAGTGCAGAGCCAACTGTAATGCACACCAGCCACAACTTCAGCAGAGAAATGCTGCAGTTCAAGAGATCAACTAGAGTTTAAAATTTTATTGCATGAGATTTTCTTTAAAAGCCCTGTTTGACTTTATGATTCCTCTTCAGTGATAAACTTAATATCTATAGTAAGAATGTTGTAGCAAAAACCATATACAGAAAAGTGAATTTTTGAATGTGTTTTCAATGAAAAGCAATTTACAAGGCATCTTGGGGTGAATCTTCAGTAAGCTGCACAGTGTATTAACCACCTGACTTGCATTAGCATCAATAAGAAATGGCACTTAAACCTCTGCACACTGAGCTAAAAATCTATCTGCTTGTATTGAATCATCACATTTTAAATATGACTTCATAACAGAAAAAAATGCTGTTACTAGAAGTATGAAAGAGTACAGTGGTTACAAGTGATCTGAACTGAAAGGACCTTGTAGTTTGTGTGTTAGATATGTATAGATAAAGAGGTGTGCTTAGATTAATGTCCAACAGTGACAGGCCCAATTATCTGTCAGTAGTAACCTCCACTGTTTGCAGTGCTCTGTGAGAATATTCCTATAAATAACTTTATACCATGTAGTAGACCCCAGACATGGTTAAAACTGCCCCTGATTGTTGATGCTGGTATTTTGCAGTGACACCTCATTCATCCTAGAAGAGCATGACTGCACTGTCTGCAACCCAAAGCCATGTTCAGGTTACTCTCTTAAAAGTTGCACCATACACAATATTTGAAGAACAAGTATCAAAAGGACAAGTATCTAAAAAAATAAAATAAAATAAAGGCAGAGAGCTCACATTTCTTGATGTGACTATCTTCTGTCACATTTGAAAAAACAGTTAGAACTTATAAAAACAATATTTAAAAGCCCATAACCAAAACTTTAGAGTGGGAACCACAGCACTAATTTTTCCATAAAATGTAAGGTTTTACTTTCAGCAATTAGAGGAAGTAGGCAAATAGATTACTCCAACATCATGCATTTCCACCTGGATTATACAGTCCCTAGGGCCAAGATGTTTAAATGGACAGGCTTTAACCTCTATAGACATATTTACCACTGAACTTACTCCAACTCACCACTCAAGCAGAACACTAAGCATAAGATTCTCCCTTTTTAACAATGTTGGGTGTATGCAAAACATTGAGGCTAAATCATTCTAAGGAGTTTGTGCCTTTCTTAACTAATAAATCACCTCACTTATGATTAGGGTATTTTGGACTAAAACCAAATCAACATATTGAAGGAACTGCTAGCACATTCTTTATTGTAAGGAAGCAAGGATTTTTACAATACCCTCAGTTAGTAAATTTTATTATCAAAAATATTTTCATGTCTTTCTGCCACAGCCTATTTGTCTAGACTTCAAAGGACAAAAATGTACAACAGAATCAAAGAGGAGAAAGTTACTGTTTAGATTTGTCATGTCCTTTATGTTTACTTGTCTTTTTAGGATGGAATAGGAAATAAATCCTAACCTTCTGTATGGTCAGCTCACAAAATTTCTGCTCGTTTGTGTGGAGGAATGGGACAGGTCTGGAATATCCCAATCAAGGCTAAAAGAAGGCGAAAAAGTTTTAACAAGAATGCATAATAGGAGTGTATTGAGAAGAACAACTGCTGACTGCAAAGCACAAGTTTGGTAGAGTTGATATAAAACAAAATGCTTTGGAAAACAGAAACCAGCTCATGAGAAAATTGTTCTATCGTTCTCCATGTCACAGCCATTCCAAAACCTGACTAATCTGCCTGCCCATAACAGTGGATTAATCATACTTCTACTTTTTGCCAAAAATGTGTATTGCATATAGGTATAAATCAGAGCAAAAAAAGAAACATCACCCCCAACCCAACCTCCCTGCCTTTGCTGTTCAAAGAGCCAAAGTAGTTCTCTATTTCTCCTGTTGCACATTCCTTTATGATAAATATGTGAACATTTATGTACTCTGCAGCAATGTGGTGCCTTGTCTTCATACTTCTCACCACCTGACCATCAGAAATACCCTTGTCTGCAGGCTGAGGATGTTGGTACCCTGCTGAGATTAATTCCACCCAAAAAAGGGCCAAGGTAGAGGCACATGGGATGGTCCTTACACATCATCCATTATTCAAAGCAAACTCAAACAAAGCATATGTTCCTCCTTTCAGGGCTGTGAGAATGAATGACAGGATTCTTCAAACAGCACAAGGCAAAGGTGAAGAGCAGTGAAAGAATACATGTTTTATCCAGTGTGCTGGTTTTGGCTGGGGTAGAGCTACTTTTCTTCGCAATGGCTCATATGGGGCTGTGTTTTGGCACTGTGCTCAGAACAGCATCAGTCATATTAGGCAATTCCAGCATTCCCAAAGCATTTTACTAACTAAATGACCCTACAACCTTGCTCCCTTCAGCAGTTTTTTTTTAATGTCTCCTGAGCCTTGAGTACAGCACCCCACAGTGGATGGCTGCAAAGGAACCAGGAGCCAAGCTGAAGCTGCAATCCTTGTCCACTTGCTGCTTCTTGCATCTCCTCAAGGAGACAGCAAAAATTTCTGGTTGTATTTTATTTCTGTTTAAACATGACAGCCATGCCCCCATGGCTGCTGCCCCTCACAATATGGGGAAGTTGAGGCAGCTTGTTTCTGCTCAGGTTGTGCTGAGGGCCTGGAGGCCAAAGTGAAACAAGACCTTGCAGGCACTGTGCACGTTCTGCCTGAAAAACAGCTTCACAAGTGGATCATGCAGCTTGCCCAATACTAACAAGTGTCAGCTCACCACCTTGTAACACTGAACATATGTATATAAATAAGTCATTAAAAGGGGCTATCTAAACAATGACATCATATTAACCATATCCTGCTTCCACTGAATTGATTAAGATTATAAATTAATCATCACTGCACAGTATTATTACATTTAACATGTTACCCAAATGTCCAGTTATTACTGAATATGTGTTTATTTTGTTTAACTGGACATGTATACCTGTTTCTCCTGTCAAGATATTCAGCTGGTGAGTAATTAAAATTAACAACCAATTATCAGAATTATTTTTGGGGACACCACAAATAGACCTTTGTAATGGTTTTAATGAAAGCAACAGCTGCTTTTATAGGTTTTTCTGGCTCCACGTCACACAGAGATTACTGCAACACACCTAGAACCAAGTGTGATGCCATATCCCAGTCAAGCCCCCAAAATGTAAAATGTTACAACTGACTAAAAAGAAAGTGACTATAAATAAGCACCTAGTAAATAACTGTGAAGTCCCAGTGCAACCTTTACTGCAATATTCCAGATCTGGCACATTTGACTTCAAATAGTAATAATTTCAGGAAAACAAAAGCACTTTATTACTTCTTGTAGATGTGGGGATTATTCCTCTTCCCTATGGCTTTAAGTCAACTTAAGTCCCTTAAACAAAAATAATTCCTTGCATTATGCATTCTATTAAAATAAATAAGAGCTAATTAAGTGACAGGCGAGACATAGCACTAAATTCCTAGTGTGAATGAATATCCCATATGGCATCAGGCTTTTTATCACACTCTAGTAAAGCTAGATGTGAGAGGAAGTTCTGCACACCACAGCTGTGGGCACCCTGCAAGAGCAGCTCCTGCAGATCAAGAATGTCAAGTGGCAGCCCCAGTGGCAAAAGGTGGCCCACAATATCCATCCTCAACCAGCCACGGGCTGCTTGGTGCTGTTTGCAGAGGGGTAAGAAGGGGAAACTGTGTGCAGATGGGGTCTGGAAAGTTTCTACAACTCAAGTGCATAAAAGTGGCTGTATCTGGTCTGCCCAAAATACCTCCTTGGGAATACAGTGGCTCCTACACAAAAGCTGGCTGTCCCTGCTGTACATAGGCAGTGATGGGTCAGCCAAAAGGCTGTGGGATTTGTGGCAGCATACCAAAAGTTTTCCAGACTCTACAGGACCAGTTGTAATGTGCTGTATTACTGCCTTGAAGCTAAAGTAAAGGGGTTTGGGTGTAGAAAATTCCAGCCTAAATTTGTGGATGTGGGAATTCACCCACCATTACTTAGCTGTCTGCACGAATGCTCTGCAAAAAATAACAATCTTCAAACTTTGTTAAAAATGTGTTAGGGCTTACTACAGGAAAAACTCTATGCACCATTAGCAAGCCCAACCCAACATGCATTTCTGCACTTCATGAAAGCCAGTTAAGTAGATGACTATCAGACTCAGGCAGCAGTCTGGCAGAGGGGAGCAGATTACCCCTTTATACAATATTTGCCAAGCCAAACCAAATTCTCCAGGGAATAGGGATTGGGACTAGGGTCGATGGGTTAGGTAAAGTGCTTATTTTAACCAAATATAAGCTAGTGTGCTAACACAAACCACCTAAATGTCCCTACAGGGGTGGGAACAGCACATATGTTATTTATTTTCAAGTTCCACACT
This sequence comes from Cisticola juncidis, assembly GCA_013400215.1. Classification (NCBI taxonomy): domain Eukaryota; kingdom Metazoa; phylum Chordata; class Aves; order Passeriformes; family Cisticolidae; genus Cisticola; species Cisticola juncidis. The sequence goes on along the minus strand of VXBR01000283.1, from coordinate 2,281,703 downwards.
CTGATAATCATTTATCTTCCAAGTTTGTGTGCATGTATAAATTTGTATGCAGATGTAATGAATCTAATATTTGAGGATGAAGATGGGAAAGCAGGAAGGTTAAGAACATTATGGCTTAGGTATATGAACGAAAGGTCAGAAGAGCATACAAGAGCTGAGATGGACAGAAGCCAGAAATTAGGACACAGCAGAGTAGTGACAACCAGGATTTAAACAAGAGGGTAGAGTAACCAAAGAAAATCACACACCAACAGAGCTGGGCAGGCAAAGGGGGAGAAAGGGAAATGACTTATGCAGCAAAAGCCCAAAGCATAACCAAGGAACACACTTAAAAATGCAAAGTACCTGGCAGAGCTCCTCTGCATGCTCAAAGAAAAGGATATTGCTTGTGGCCTGATCCCCTCACCCTCTGCCAGCCTAGCTGCAGATACTGCCAGTTTCCAGCTGCAGCTCTGATGGCCTTGAGGAAGATTGCAAGGGGCAGAAAGGATCCAGTGTTCAGCTGCACCTGAAGGTTCACTTATTGCTCTAAGGCTTCCATTATGACTGCACTCTCCAGAATCCAAATTACTAATGAATAATGGGGAAAACCCACAATATTGATTAGTAAAATCAGCAAAGGGTCCATGATGTCTTCTTTCATGTGATGTCAGAATTATAACAAGCAGCCGATTCTTAATTTAGTGATTTCTTTTTTCTTCTATTTTTGAAGCAATCCAAAGCAATGTTTAATTTAAGAGAAAACAGCCAAGTTGATTACACTGAAAATGTCAAAGCAACATATCAAGAGTTCTAACTATAGCAACCAAGACTGGTACTTTTTATTTACAAAATTTATTTTGGAGCAAGTGCATGTGCTGAAGCTCTGGGCCCTCCCTAACTTGGCTATCAATTTCTGTGATGTGGTATTGCAGTTTCTTCTAGAATTTCATAAATATGCTCTTTTTCATGGATCTTTATGATACTTATTTTTGCTTCTTCTTGATAGTGTACAGCACCTCTGCTGTTTATAACTTCCAGCCCTACTCTCTGTCCCAAGAATCTGGAAGTGTCACCAATGTCACCGTGTTAGCTTACAGGACCTTTTGATTGCACACACACAGAGCAGAAATATCAATAAAAATACACACCCAAGCTACAGTTGAAACCCACCATAAAACAGAAGTACACCACACATAAATTAGTGTCTATTACTTTTCTGTTTAAAGAGCATACTTCAAATTTATTTAAAATCGTGAGAGACATGTATCTGCATTGCAAGGGAAACCCTTTAATCTGCCCACTGGGCCAATCCTGTCTGATTTTCTTTTCAGCAAAGGCAGGAGGCAGAAATCCTTCATCTCACTGGATCAGTCCCGCTGAAATCAGACAACCAGCACTGGCAAGAGCTGGCCAGGGTTGGCCCCAGTGTGACTTGTCCAAGATGGTCAAACATAAGGCATTGCTCACTAATGTGTTTCATGAGATAAAGGTTATTAGAACTCACATCTGAGGTTGTCCAGTATTCTTTGTGGGCTTCAATCCTTATTTACATCAGTGAAAACCAGATTAACACCAGTTTATAAACATGAAAATATTAAACTCCTACTTGTTCAAGAGCTACAGTATATTTAAAAAGGTCAAAGTGATAATCCTCTGTAGAAAAGAAGAATGCAAACAAATATCAACTAATCAAGGAACACATGCTGTTTTTCAGAATGCTAATATAAAGATTAATAGCTCTTCTCTGACATCCAAGTGCTTTTGGAAACTCTTCATGTTAAAACACTTTGTAAATCACTTTTAGAGAAAGAACATTCAGGGAGCTCCATTTAATCAAATTAACTACTCGGGAGCCTTGATAACATTCAATAAAACTGTGTGTACTTAGAATTCTCATCTCTGTTCCTAGGATATGTAGTTGTTTGTGTTGCTTTACACTTTGCATTGCTGTGGAGCCTTGAGAGGGAATTAAAAATTTTTGAAAAGGCTGTTCATTTCCCTTGTGTATGCTCATCTTGGACCTAGTCCTGGTCACAGTGAAGTCAAACTATTCCCAATGAATCCCTGGCAAAAATCCCAGAGGCTGCACTAGGAGTAAGAACAGACATGTAAGGCCTGATCCAACCCCCCTGAAATTGATATAGGAATTTCATTTCTTTCTAATAGGCTTTGGACCCCTCCACTAAACTTGTTTTGAACCAGTGTTTCAAACAAGGTGCAAGAAGGCTCAGGATAGATTTTGGTCCTGCCTAGCCCTGTCTCAGGGAGACATGACTGATATTTGTATCTAAGATCAAACACAGACAGCAACCTCAAGGCAGCACACTATGGAAGTGAGCTAAGCCCAGAGGAGACACAGGGTAAAGAGTCCCAAGGGCAGGGATACTTTTTTCCTCTCCATTCTGCTGCTCTGGGCATGCTTCAGCTTCAGGAGCAATGCAAACAGACACAGGAGCCTGTCCAAAATGTATTGTGGTCCCCAACCTCTCTAGCATCATTTGCTGGAAGAGGCAACATCCTCGAGATCTATGCAGGAGCTAGCCAGAGAAACCTCAGAGAAGAACCTGCTGGCTCCCTGCAGTCCCTGCTGCTGGCATGTGGGATGCTCATCTCATCCAACACAGTATCTCCCACACCCCTCCTCTACTTTATTTCTTGTCACTTCCGGATTCATCCTGTAAATGGCACCAGAATTTAGACTGATGCCATATTTGAGAACACAGTTAACACAAAAAGGTTGTAAATTACTGAACCCAGTTGTTTTTAAGAATCACTGGGCTGTGGAGACCTGAGCTTCCATAAATTTTGCCACTGATTTGTTGTAAAGTGTGGCTAGGCCTTTACCCTTCCCATGTCTCTGTTTTTCCAACTGTAAAATAGACATGTTATTACTGAGTATAATGGGAAATTTTCAAGATGTCTTGCATGTTGTTTCAAGCATAAAAAGCTCTATTCACAAACCTTAGGTTTCATTCTTGTGACCTAATCTTGACTGGGATTCCGAAGTCCTGGGACATGTTTATCTCTAGAGGTCTGACTTGGCCAGGACCAAAGCTCCAGACACAGAACTGAAGTTCTGGGTTGTTGGCATCCTGCAAGGGTACATTGCAAAACACAAGCAGAAACTCAGAAGGGAGAAGGTGATAGCAATATTTTACCCCATCTGCATTTCCCGCAACTGACATTAAAATATGCAGTGATGTATTCTTTATGAGTAGACACATAATCATTTTGGGGTCTGATGTTCCTCCCACTGAAATACAAGAGAGAAATTATATATCATACACAGTGAAGATTTTGACATTTGATTCCTCCCACATATTTGAACGAGAGGAAGGCATTAAATGCCAAAACCAAAAATGAGCATGCAGGACCTATCCTTCAAAACTGTAATTCATTCCAAGGCACAGCACTCAGTTTACTTTTACACTGACCTGCATCCCACACAATACAAATCTAGTGGTTGTTTTTCAATTAGCAAGACAATTTTTGCTATTTCTAATGGAGCATAGAAGACTTATGTTCTAGCATATCTTCTACAAGTGTATGTTGGTTAAAAAGAGAAATCCATTATTTCCTTCCAACTCTAATAGTTTGTTGAACTTTTTTCTCTTTTCAGATTCCTCTCACAGACAAAGTGAAATCGCATGGATGTACAGATTGAGATGTACATAACATATGAACAACTATTAACTTGGGTCTCTACCATATCTCCAAATACATAGGCTCAAAATTGTGCATATGAGAAATTGTGTGTAATTTATGCCCTGTGTCTGTATTATGTAGGTAGAAATGTGCTTGCTTGCACTTTATAAATTCCCACCACCACCCTTTAAAACATGCACCCTTCCTTCATTGCAATACACTCTCAGGGAGTCCAAGCTGTCTACATCATGCATGAAGTTCAGCGTTAGACTACAGGAACATAACCTTCACCACCAACAGAGCCTGATTGTTTTTGCTAACATCTCAATTTGAAACTGCACTGATCATTTTTAGAATGCTATTTTTGTTTTTTAGGGAGAAAAAAAAAAAAGATCAAAAAAGTGCCAGGAGGCTCCATGCCAAAATTTCATCTTCTCCTTCTTTCATTCTGTTGTTGCAGAAGCCTGACATTGTCTGCTGTGATCTGCAGCCACTGAATGCTGCTGTGACATAAACAGAAAACAACCCCAGAGCCACAGAGCAGGACCTGCGGTTTCTCAAAATCATTAGATTAGGGTCTTCCCATCTTAAGCTAAAAACTGCCATAGCCCTTTTTGCCATTTAGAGAAAAGTGAAAAGTGAAACAAAAATAATGCACCCACAGTATGCTTCCATAGTGAACTTCCTGTTAAAGATGGCAAAACCCCTCTGGAGAATAAGGACATGAACAGGAGCAAAGAATTGATGACTTTGTCAAGTTCAACTCCTCTGACTCCAGTGAGGTTTGAAATCATGTAGTGAATGTAGAAAAAAAAATGCATGCCAGATATTTTGCTGTGATTGCATCAGCTCTCAAAAGCTACTCAACCCTGGCATGCCAAGATTTAGTCAGGAGATCTCCAGGACCTGCAGAAAGTGGCAATAACCATGTAGCAGAGGAGACCCATTGGCAGAGCTGGGTCAGCTCTGGACTGACACACATGTTCATAGGTGACTTCTGTGACACTGCTGGAGTTTTAACATTGTCATGCCAAACAGACCTAACTCCATCTAAGCTCTTGAGAAACTCTCAGAACACCCTGCTCTTGGAAATTTTGAGTTTACAAACTGAGCATAACTGAATGCACCTGTTCCAACAGTAGTACATTTGCCATTGAAAGAATCCTTTGAAGGAAGCAGTTTTGGTGCACCACTGACATCCACTGTCCTTGCTGAAATGTGAGCAGAATCTGACTGAAAAGCCCACTGGCTGGCACAGTGTAATGTCATGATTTAATTTATGAATGAAGGACTTTTGAGTCCCACTGACCTACAGACCTACAGACCACTGACCTATTAAGTACTCTGAGAAACCACTTCACACTGGCACTGTGACCCAACTATCAACTAAGACAATAAACTCAAGGTAACTGAAATTTAAAATATAGCTAAAACTCCTACAAATAGCCTATGGTAGCTCAACTGAAATATATATTCCTGTCCTGTAAAATTTTTATTGAGATGCTATATTGCTGATTGCTTGTCTCACCTAAAATGCTAGGTTAAGGCACATAGTGCAATTTCCTGAAAAGTACTAAACAATATTTTTGCTTGAAACGTTTGTTTATCTTGCAAGTTAGGGTTCTGTTAAAGATCCTTCCCCATATTCTTCAAGGAGCTTTCAAAATCCAACAAGGTTCTCAAGTCCAGATGCTTACAAAGGGATCACCACACCAGCATATGTATTTATACAAACACATTTTGGCATTTTGCTTTCTCTGCCTGTTCCACATCAGAAGCTGGTGAATTTCTCCACCACAGGGATAGAATATCTCTCATGAGTAAACTGAACCTCACTGAAGTGGTTTGGGACAGAAGAAATTAAATGAGCAAGCATTGTGCCAAACATGTTCTTTTAGGCCAGATCATACCCATTTCTGGAGCTCAGCTCCAGAAGAGAAAGATGTGGATTTGGACCACTGCAAAATTTGGAAGAATATCTCAGAACATGAGTTGAGTTCTGTAACCACAACCAAAGTTGTTTTTAGGAGCAACTACTGTTGATTTAACCAAAATGTCCCACTAAGAGAAGATGTGTTCTTGTCTGGAATCAGCATGAGATTTCCAGCACATGCAACATGCATGTAAATGCAACAATAAAATGCAGCTACAGAAAGTCATGCCTATCAATTAGTGTAAGAGTAACCATTCTGAACATGCTCATTTACAGACCAGATCTCAGAGGAGATGAAATTTGTCATTATTAATTCTGTTCACTTCACTTTCAACTCTCTGGATATAAAAAAAAAGCTCAAACAGTAGCTAATCTGACCAGAGGTATGCACAAATTACTTTTTAAATTTCAAGCTCCCCTCTTCTCTTGCCAGACTTACACACAGAACAAAACTTTATAAGCTGATTTAGAGCTGGTATAGCTCTAAACAGGTGTAGCTGTGGAAACAAACAGGGGAAAGTTAATTTATTTAATTTTTTTTTTAATTTCAAAAGACAGTGAAGCTCTATAGGCAGCAAAAAGTAAGACATAGAAAACCCATGGCATTGCTGGAAATATACACAGGCTAAAGGGCTGAACACCAGAAGCAGACTGGAACATGACAAAGTGCTAACTCCCAACTGTGCTTGTGTGGTGCAGGTAATGAAAGCACAAAACACTCCAGGTATCCCCATTTTTCCTCTCTCTTGGTGAAAGCTGATATAAGCAGTCTGCCTTCCACCAGGAGATACTTGTCATGGAGACATGAAGAATTTTTTTTAAGGACACCCTTGGTTCCTCCCCTTCCCCAAACACTTTCCCATATCTCAGATAAGTTACTGCTGGTAGCAGAATAAAATATTCAATACACAGACATGTTTAAAAGAAATCTTCTAAGAATTGTATTCTATAAATGCACAAGATTGAAACCATCTCTCTAGCCACCAGAAGGCACACAAATGAAAAGAACAGATTAAAATTTCCACTGTTATGAATCATGTGTACAAGACATTATGAGAGAAGATGTGCTGAGATGCTGCAAGCCCACACCCGAGGCACCTCAGATACCCTGTGAGAGGAACACATGCAGTTCTGTCACACATTGAGCCCCTAATGAGCATTTCAAGAATAAATTCCTTTACTGTGTTTGCTCTGTAAGATATTTAGGTCACTCCATAAAGTTAAATAGCATAATGAGTACTGATTATTTTTACCAGCTGACCTAATCAAGACATGTATTTATGTTTTGCTGCCTAAATAATTTGTGTTTACAAATCTCATCTATAATGTTTACAATGTTTATAATATCTCAAGATGTAGGAAAATGCTAACTACTTAAATCTCCTTAACATTAGGAAAAAATCATCAGTATTCTACCTAGTTTTTAATTGTGAGTTACAAAGTTAGATCACAGGCTGAAATGCAAGTTACTATGAAGCTTGTTGGAGTTTAATTGCTTCCTTAGGGATTTCTTTGGCATGAGAAGTCCCCAAATGGAACAAGGCTGATCTCCTGCTATTACTGCAGAGGACACAGTAATGGCACGAGCAGGGTCAGCAAGCTGCAACATTTGGCTAAATCCCAGCTGCTGTGTCTCCTGCCCTGGATCAAGAACCTGGCTGTTGCAGAGCATGGGTGGCTGTCAGGTCACTTACAGCCAGCCTTGTGAGTTGCCCTGTAGTCAGTCCAAAGACCTTATTCCCTTTATAACCCTTTTGCTCTTAGCCATTGTCTTTTCTGGGAGGAGAGAAGGGATGGAGGGGGAAACATTGGTCAATCATCCCTGCAGTAAAGGTCACCTTAAATAAAACACACTGTTGATTCTGGTGCAAAACCTCCACACAGTACAGTATTACAAGTACTGATAGATTAAACCCCATCACTCCAAACAGTTGCTTTGAGGTTGCCATTATTTTCAGCTCAGCTCAACACCTGCCACAAAGTGGTTATCCACTTAGCACAGTGGAGCATTGCAACCTTGTAATTTATTTTGATAGGGAGCAAGTGTTAAGCAAGCATAACAGATTTTATCAAATTAATGAAATTACAAAGTGTAATAATAGCATTTATCTTGCTGTTAGTGATTACAAGCACATTTAGTAACTATGGACTAGAAATCTCTCAGTGGCATGCTGACAACACTGGAAAAAAACTCTTGTCATTCTAAATGCAAATATAGGGATACACATTAAAGAACCAGTAAAAATCATCAGATAACCAGTCACACCCAGATACAAATCATGAAGTTGTCAAACTCCTAATTTTCTGCATTGCCAGGCTAGGGCAGGTGATAAATCCTTCAGCTCTATCCCTCTCTTAAAATACTCATCAGAAACAGTTCAGAAAAGAAACAGTTGAAAGCTCTCACTTTGAAAAAAACCCATGGATTTATATGCTTCTATTCCTCCTTTACTATTCCAGTGTCTTATTCTACAGCCTGTACGCTGTCTCTCCCCTAGAAGTGAAAAATATATGACAAAGGGCCAACCTGTTTTTTTCTTGGCATCTCACCCTTGCTCAAATGCCTTCTTGATAAGATCTAAATTGTTTTATCCTTTCTTCAGAATGGATTTTAAATAATATGGCAGAGAGGAAAGTGACCTCTAATTTACAAACTTATCAGCCTACTGCTGATAAGGCAACAGAGGTTAAATCAGTCTCAGGTATTTCAGTCTCACGAACCCCTTTGATTTGGTATTACAAATCTACCTCAATATTTTTTTATTTTCCAACCTAAAACATGCTTCTGTCTGGAGTAAATAGAGGAAAGCACTTGCTCAGAAGACACTGTTTGGCAGTGTGTTAATTTGTTTTATTACTTTTGTATGGATTCAGTTTTATGTAATGGTTCAGTTTTATGTACCCCAGCCCCCCTAATTGATATTCCTTTGTCTCCTCACAGTTACTTGTCAATCTCCCTTCCCGCCTTTGTAAATCCCCTCCTACCCTCTCCTGATTAGTCCATGTTATGTTTCCCCTCCCCTGAATCCCCCAGTAACTATCCCTGGTTGGTCAAAAGTGATCAACCACTCCCCTTGCTCCTCCCCGCTAGCCGAGTGTAAAACTGTCTGCCAGAACTTTCTCCTCGGTTTTTTGGGTGCTGAGGAGGTGTTAATAAACCCTTCTTGTTTGCATCTGACGGACTCCTCCTTTCTCAGCCTTCGACCTCGTCCACACTACCATCGTCTGCTTGGTCCTATCAGGACAAGAACCCAGGAGTCAGCCCTGCTTGAGCTCCTTGCAGGCTGATCCTTGACTGTAGCTGTCCCTATGCCTGGGCTGGCCGGTGACAGAGACAGAGGTCTCTAGCAGGCACTGTGACACACTGTGATGGAGAAACAGTACAAATGACCTGGTATCTATGGATATGAATGGTTTCCATTTTACACTGGAAACATATCTGGCCCAGCTGAGACCGTAGACATTCAGAGTTTCCAACAGCAGAACTACAAATAAATTCTCTTACTCCCATACTAGTTTCCTATCCACTAAAATGTACTACTCATTCTCAGTTTGTACTGAAAATGCTACCAATATTTTTCATTTCAGTGTCTGACCTATCTCAGTGAGGGTTCAGCCTGGAACACTAACCTCTGGGCCTCAGGAGTATTTTAAAAGTTGCATTGTTGTTAATGGATTCCACTTTGCTTCTTCCAGGTATGGGTTCACATCTGCTGAAATAGGTTTAGAAGGACCTCAGTCCTTTCAAATACAATCTCTAAGTCATGCATCATTAGCCACAGCATAACCTTCCACAATTTTTTTTTCTGCACAAAGGACACTCCCATACCAAAGATGATTTATTTACATGGAACTTCTTAATTGTCTCACATGCACAACCATGAGCATAAGGAACCACAAGGAAGAGCTAGGTTTTCTAAAATATGTCAGGAGGCTTTTGTTATTTACAAGTTTAAATTCTTGTCTTCACAATTGATGCTGCAACAAGAATGGAAGAACTGCCAGTAAAAGTTTGTGAAAATAAATAAACCCAAACAAAGGCACATGATGGTCTACAAAACACAATGATTTTCAAGTTTTTTGTTCCAAAAATAAACATCAAGTGTATCTCATCTTGCTTTTTAAAAAAGTCTTAGAATTTCAGTTGCACAAACATAATTTTAATCAAACCTTAAATGGTTTTAATCCTCAACCAGAACTCTCAAAAGCTGTTATTGGCTATATTTGTGTATATATATCTCAGCAAGTCATGACTCCTGATAAATGTACTGAGTTTACATCTAGTTGACTTGGAAAAGTAGGGAAATGTGGCTCTTGCCTGCTCTTCTCTCTGTTTCCAGGTCATGTGGTCTGCTTCCAGAGGTGAAGATTAGGCTATACTCCCTAGATTTGCTTTCTCCAAAAATGTTCTCAGATACTTTTCTATGACAGCTGTTTTTCTACTTCATGTTGATCCAAAAACTATTCTTAAAAAGCAAATCCATTTATTGGTATCAATAGACTGGCTCCAAAGTAGAATCCAAACATTTTTAAAATGTCAAGTGGTTTTTAAGACAACCTAGACCAGAAACCGAGAGAACAGCAAATATGTACAGAAATTCAAAAGACACAAATTAATAGACTTTTTGAGACTGCTTTTAACATCAAATTTATTATCTTTTCTTCTTTTTTTTTTTTTTGTTTTGTTTTGTTTTTGTTTTTGTTTTTGTTTTTGTTTTTGTTCTGATTTTGTAGCCATGTGAGATCCATCTAACCAATACCAAAATTTTCAGCATGCAACTAAAAAGACTGTGAAGCTGAAATGGAAACTGCTTCTGTTCCTAAGACAGCCACTTCAAAGAGACTGATATTAGAAAGAATGACTCCAGAGCACCTAGCTCTTAGTGCTCAGCCTGAATTCTAACCTCTTAACTGCAGTGTGCCTGGTGACTGAGCAGTTTTCCCAGTGATCAGTCAGCCAAAGCATTAAACCATCATAAGCAATATGGCCATAATCAGTCCCTGTTTCAGAGTTTTTTCCTGATGTCAGAATAATTTAGATGCCCGGATATCTGAAGCAGCTGTGCCAATGAATACATGAGCAGAGAAAACACAGCTGCTTTGCAATTCAGGAACACTCTTCTTTTCTTAAACATTTGGTAAATCAGATGTTCCTTTAATGCCAGAGTGATAGGTATCAATAAACTTTTATCTTGCCTTTATGCTGGTGAAGATAAGCTTCACACAATTTCTGAGAGCCTAATGTTGCCCTTAGTCAAGCCTCATTGCATGGAAAAAATTCTATGTCAAGGAAACACTTGCCAACAATATCACTGCTCATTTAAAGACTGTGTTGTATTTGTATATTTCAGTGGAGATAGCTTTTACCTGGAAAGGTGTCTCACTAAAACTTTTACCATTAATCCAGATACGTGGATTAAGCTTGTTCCATCAACAACAGTACTAACTGCAGAGACTTTAGTGACAGAAACAAATTTCTACCATTAAAACTGCACTGTACAAAGGTGGGAAGGACCATTTTAACTGAAAATCAGAGCAGGACAGTTAGAGAATTTTAAGGAAAGAAAGCTCCCCTAGGGATTTCTAATCACCCTTTCCTGAGTGGTTCTGTCCCTTTTGACCAGGCATTAATGCCCTCTCTTCACTGATCACTTGGCAAAGTAACCACATCCATTGATGTCAGTGGGAAATATTAACAGCTCTAGAAAAATGTTTCTCATTAATTCACAAAGGTTTTGGGTCAAGCCTCCACAGTGTCCCTTCAGCCAGGCTGAAGGAGTCTCAGGTGAGTGAGTCTCACAGTGAAGAGCTGTCTCTATACCATTAGGGCCAACTGAAAGAAAAACAGCATGTTCTAAAAATGTGCTTGATAAACACAGTATAAAACTGATGAAAAAGTAATATTAAACAAATAAGACCTAATAACTGATGTAAATGAAGCCTGAGACTTTCTACATAATGACAGGAAGCTTCAAGTAGAGGGTGTTGGGTTCATGCCCTTCTAAACCATTACAGTTTCCACAGAAAATATCAGACTCCTTGAGGTTCTTAGTTTAGGGAGATTTATAGTGATAACAATAGCAGTAGTTTATTTGAGACAGTTAATCAAAATTCTAGCACTTATAAGCCCTCTGTGAACACTACAGATTTGAGAAGTTGAACACTAAATACTCAAAAGTAAGCTTGCAATCTACACAAGTACAGTAAATTTCAGTTATGTGTTTCATTATACTGGTGCCTTATTGCTTTTAAGGGGTTTACAACTTGGCTGTAATTATCCACTGTGGGGTAAAATTTGGCATAAAAAGAACTCTTTTCCATTTCTATTTCCAAAAAAAGTTACTTGCTCTCTGCTGGCACTACATTCCTTGCACATGCTACACTTGACAAAGAGTTTTTGGGTGTGCAAACAAAATAGGTTAGGTCTCTGATTTTGTGGCTTTTAAAAATATGTCTTTCATAGACCCAAATCATATTGTCCCTTTTTTCACTCACCTTCCATTAATTTAACCTTCAGTTTGAGTTCATGGACATGCCAAAAATGCATGTAATTTGTTTATGAAACAAGTGAAATTATATATATATATATAATTGCATCAACCCTTAAGGCCTTATTTTCACCAGAAAAGTCAGTTTTCCGGCAGGATAACAGGAAAACATGGTGATGGCATTAAAAGCCACCAGTGAAAAAACGTCATCCCTTCTGCTTCCCCACACTCTACCAAAGACTTCCTGTGTGTCCCCCTAAAAAAGAGGTACCTCAGCACTGCCAACTGCAAAATGGAGCAACAGTAATTTCCCACCTCGGGATCACTCTAAAAATTCTCAGCTGAGCTCTTTGACAGTCTGCCAGAATCCCCAGATAAGGAAATAAATGCAGTTGTGCTCAGGTTCTACACTTGTAACACCTTTGAGTGAAGAGGGATGCCAGCTTCAGATGTTCTCATCGCTGTGCTCAGCAGCTCATTCCAGCACTGGAGCTTGCAGCTCAGACTATGATGGGTCCCTACAAACCAAGTCACTGAACAGAACCATCAGAATCTGGCTCTCCATTCCTTGTCCTGCTTTTTTCCAGGAAAAGTACTGTGTCTGCCTACTGTGTCTGCCATATCCACAGGTGCACCCTCCCTGGACAGCAAGGGGAGAAGCAGCTCTGCAGGCAGCCTCTTGAACGAGGTGGTTGAACCCTGAGTAAGGGAGCTACGGTTCACCAAAATTGTTCCTTTTGCTCCATGGTATAATGAAGGTGAAAAACCCAAAGTGCTGTTAAGAAAGCACTCAGCAGTCACTGCATAGCAAACACTGAATTCCCTCAGAAAGGC
>VXBR01000283.1:2245889-2257206 GCA_013400215.1 Cisticola juncidis | reverse complement strand
TTTTTTTTTTTTTTTCAGATTTCTTATGTTTTCCAACTAATAGCATACTTGGCAAATGAGGACATATGACATTAATGACTCAGCAAGTAAAAGACTTTTCCTCTCAACAGGGAAATCTGCATCTAAACTGAGCAGATTGCTGTAAAGAAGAACCTTTTGAAGTTCTGCATCTTCACAAGGGGACAGTGGGAATACGCTTCGTGTTCTTGCCTGCAACTGCAGGAGTCAACAGGAGGATGCCCTGTTACTTGGAAGTTTTGTTTTCCCTCAAGAGCAGTTTGAGTGAGATACTTTACTCAAAGATACTGTGATCAAACCCATTTAAGCTCAGGAAAACGAGATGATCTGGGCTTCTATACTAAGAAAAATTTCATTCCAAGGGCTGTGCTGGAGAGACTGACATAGCAGCTCTGTTGCACAAATTTCTCCTGGAAACTGAATATATTGTAGCAGTGTGCTTACCAGCCTCAAGATGAGATGGCTTCACTCTAACCTATTAGTACTGTAATTTTTCTCTGTAAGGATGAGCTAATTCTGATTCCTCATGTTATACATACAGTCATACATGATGGTGGAGAGGGAGATATGTGTATCTGTTCCCTACAAACACTGTGCATAAGCTGTGCTCATTCTGCTATTAGATCACTTTCTATGCCAGGATTTGTGCTATTGTAAGTTGAGTAATTAAAATAATAATAATAATAAAAAAGCCAAAGGACCCTTTTCCTGATTGATAAACATAAACCAAACTAAGAGTTATGTTGTTCATTTACCTTTTTTCAATAACTGAACTAAAGTTTTGGATCATCATGTACCATACTGGATTTGAAACCATGACAGATCCTGAGCACACACAGCTACAAATCAATGGAAATTGAGTGTGATCAGAATTTATCATTCCATACAAGTATTATTACATAGGCTAAAGATCTTCTCTGTAGTATAAACTGTACATACATCGTGCCACCAGATCCTCTTCTCTCTCTGAAAAGACCTGGGAGGTTACACCCAAAGTAGATCCTTATCTGTAATGTGAAGAACCTCAAAAGTCTTTGCAAGGGAGTTAGAGCAACAAAGTCAGCTTTAAAAATAAACAAGTCAAGAGACAGCTACTGCATTGTTTTCTGTACCATGCACACCATGTATTTTCAGACTTCCATGGTTTTCTGGGAGATTTAGGGTTTGTGAATGTGACTGTAGTTTAACCTAACAGTATTTACCATCGTGGAACTAGAACTGGAGCCCAATCCCACACCTATGGAATTCTACTTGGTGCTTGCCAGTGATCTTGAATCAGAAGTGAAGTAGAGAGTATCTTCCAGCTAGAAGTCACATTATCATTTCCAAACACTATATGACTGAAACCTAGTAGACTTTTTTGTTTAGTGAAGTGTGCCAGATACATATCATGAATACATATTTGTGTTTTTTATAAATCCAAGAAATAATATTAGTCATGAAGGTCAAAAGTACAAAAATAAAACTAACAAATCTATAGTGGAGAAAGATATAATGAAGGGCAACAGATTTGAAGTAGGCAAGGTAAGTATGCCACAAGGAATTACAGAAATATTATCTTGGTTAGATTGTGTTTTGATAATATCATTGAAATAAATATCACTATAATCTAATCAGTGACCAGTGCTTACATTAGGCAAATAACAACATCATCCAGTGAAAAAACTGAAGTGGAAGAATTATTTTATTTACCTACTAATGTTCTCAGCTTTAATCTCTGTCTCTATCACACCATCAGTAAACCACATCCTCATTTGTGTTCTAATTTAGGCAAAAATCGCCTATTTCCAGCAGAGATCATGTGCAGAATTGGACACAAGACTCAAACCACTAGATGACAGAACTAAAAAGTTGTGTTTACATGATATTATAAAGTTTGGATTTGTTTCTTTTTTGTATTTCTAATGACAATGTACAATACTGATATACTTAAGTGTTTTGATACTTTCCTGAAGGCCTCCAGAAAATGTTAAATTTAGATATGATTAACTTCAAGTCTGGATTAATTTATAGCTATTCTCTTCCTGACTAACCATCTAACTCCAAACTAACCAGAGCTAGATTTTTGAAGTCCTGTGATACATGTTCACCTCTAGTTGAGAATTTGCAACATGTACCTTTTGTACTTTGAATCTCATCTAATGAGACTGGGAATTTTTTATTATTTGGGATTAAAAAATATTTTGGAGCAACAAGTATGTTTTCTGGTACTCTGAATCAGGAATATTATGCCAATATTTATCCATTTGCAGCCATCTCCAGACAGTTTGCCTTTGGGTTTCTATTTTCTTTCTAATTCCTATGCACTACTTTCTCACAGCCCAGTTCTTCAAACTTTGTTTTTGAAGGGAATTCTGTTCTTTTGTGAAAATGTAAATTCAGAGGTTTTTCTGTTGGATTTGTTCCAAAGTTTTAGTAAGATATGCAAGATCATAATCTGGGCCTGATGCCTGTTTTAAGAGGTCAGCATGTTGTGTAGTTAGATAAAATTCTGGACTAGAAACTAAGTAGAGAACATGATACAGGAGCCAAAAGTCAGAGATATTTCCATTTTCAGAAGTTTTATCAGTGACATCCTCTTTATTTATGTGCTGATGTGGCACAGCATGCTTTTGGGAGTGAGGATGAATCCTTACATGACTTTTGCTATTGGTAAAGATTCTCAGGGAGATGGAATAATGGCTCTTTCCCCATTCTGCCTCTTGCAGTGGATATATCAACATACACTAGCAACTGATTTGAGGATTAAATATGCTCAAAACTTGGATGGATGGATGGATGGATGGATGGATGGATGGATGGATGGATGGATGGATGGATGGATGGATATCTGCATTTCTTGGACCAATTCTTCACTGTGGTTTAGCCTCAGGGTAATACAAATGCATTTGCTAACACGTTAAAAAATCCACTGGGCTTATGACATTTTAGGAAAGATCTAAACAAGGAAGTCAGTACGTAGAGAATGTGAATTTATAGAGCACTCTGATCTACCCTGAATTTTCTCATGGAAAAGGTTTTTTACTGAGGGTATTTTGAGCCTTTCAGCTATCCCATCATGTGTACTGTGAGCATCTGCAGAGCTTGAAGAAGACATTGAGTTGCAGATGTTTTCCCTGCCTTTCTGCATGTTCCTAGAGAGTCACCATAGTTCACAGAGCAGGCTTCCTTTAAAGTAAGCTTTGGGCTTTTACCACTTCGTGTTCAGAAGTGACTCAAAAATAAGAAAAGGCATCCCACTTAGGAGTAAAAGTCTTACTGAGACTCCAGATGTTTTTGGAACACCAAATTTTAGCCCAATAACAGCTCTCACAATAACTGTCTGTACAAAAGTTTTCCTTTCCAAATCTTTGCATTTCATGTTGGTTTCAAAATTTGCTGTTTTGAACAGGGCATGAAGATGGATTTGAAACAGCAGTTAGTGACAGTAATATCTACCAATTTTCATCACTAACCTGGTGCTCTATCTGAAAAGTTATCTATTTGTGTACCTTTAAACATTGCAAAACCCATGAGACAGGTGTCATGTGATTTTCCTGTGTATATTCATTTTGTAACGTACAAAAGACAAAACTTTAAAAAGTTTGGAGAAACTTTCAGAACCTTTGTAATCCAACCAATTTTCCGATAGACAGACATATTCTCACTCTGCCCAAAGCAGGTAGTGCACTGTTTCGGTTTCTTTTGATTGAAAAATATTTTCTTTACAAAGGCATCTTGAGGCATCAGTCACCAGATGACTAATGCTTTAGTTCAGCCATTAGAGTTTAAATCCCACTAATTTTAGGTTTTCCTAACCTCAGCCTGCCCTATTTCAGCAAAAGGAGACTGGCCCAGGTTGAAACATTAGCAGGATCCAGGGAAACCAGAGAATAACTTTTAAGTATTTTGTACAAATATTCCCTAGTCTATACTCTGGCCCAAACAACTGGATTCCTAATTCTAAAATGATTTAAACATGGACATCAGGTTCTGGAAAGAGCTTTGTTGAAAGAAATCTGACTTTCTGGTGCACAGAATGCCTTGACTTCAGAACTGGCTGTGGTTAACAAAAGCATTAGCTTGACATGCCATTTACTTTCTCTGTCCTCAAAGGGGGAGTGATATGCAAACAATCTTCAGACTGTGTCTTAAATTCTCTGGACTATATTCCACACTTGGTTGTGCTGCATGTTGTGCAGTGTCAAACAAGGCTCAAGGAAGAAAATGAAAACATTCACTCTTAAGCAATCCACGAGTTAGACTGTGCAGAGCAATTCCACCAATACTCTTACTCTGAAATCACTGAACTGGTGCTGTCTCTCCATTAAAGTCCAGATGAGAAAATTCAGCAATTGCAAATGTAACACCTTTAATTCTGAAAATGCATTTGAATTTTCTGCCTGCTTACTGCATGTAGGGAGATTCTGTGCTAGAGTGACTGCAGTAATATAGATACTGTTCGTAAAGAGAAAGAACCATGGGACATAAAGTGGCATAATTTTTGTATTTCCTTTCCTGTGCGTTGCTTGAGTCCCATTGACTTGTCCAGCCTGTACAACTCCCCTCTCACCCTCCCTCTGCTCTGTTAGTCTGGCTGCTGTCTATCTGTCACTTGAAACTGAGGGCTGATTTCAAACACCCTCGAGCCTGACTGGTAAAACGCATGCTTTTCTCTCATGTGTCATTCACAATATTAATTTAGAGGGATTTAAATGGAGCCTTGCTCTTACAGATTGAAGGAAAGTAAAAGTACAGGAGGAGTCTATTGTTTTGGCACTTGGCTGCATTTTACAGAGGGATGCGGGGTGATGTACTGATAAGAAGAAAAATATGCTACCAGAAACCACTTAGAGGATTTTCTGTTAAAACCACTCATTGCTCAGTGGCACGGTGTAAACAGGGCAGAGTAAGGGACAGTAAAAGGCATTCAGGAAAGGGAAACACATTTAGCACTCATGCCATCCTACAATGGACTTTAATATATGAACACATACAAACATATTCGTGATCACTGCATTTCAGGCAAGGAACAAGTATCAGTGCATTCAAATTTATAGCACCAACAATCCACCAAACAGCAACTACCACATATTTCCTTGGATATGTCTGACTCTGTGTAATCATGCTGTGCTTACAGTGCACACAAACTCAGAGTGCCAGCTGCAGAAACTTGCAGATGCAGGCAGTAGTCCTCAAAGGCTACAGCGAGCAATGTCACTTCAGATACGATCTCTTCTATCACACTGGTCTATAAAATCTGCAGTTTTTTACAAGATTAAAATATGATTTAGTGTTCCCAGAGGCAAGAGGGAAAATTTGTGCCACTGCCCAGCCAAGGTGAGAGCTGAGCTGTTCTCCCTCCGCCCCTTTGTTTTCTAGGACTGCTCTGAAGCAGGGTAGGTGACCCCTGAGTGACAGGGAAGCTGCGGCAGCTCAGGGCCCTGAACAAGCTACGCTGGCAACAAACTGACAGAGGGAGAATTTCAGCAAATCTACATTTCCTTTGCTTTTAAAAGGAGTTGGATTAGGTTTTAATTCAGATTACATTGCAAATACCTTCCTGTGGGATAACTGGCTAATTGCAAGTCTGGATGAAAACCACAGGACCTCGAGGGTAATTAAAACTCTCAGGAAAGCAGTACTTACTCTTAGGGAAATTACCTTGCTGTTGACACTGGGTGTAAACCACAGGTCCTCCTATTCTTCCTTCAACAGGGCATTAAAATTGGTTGGTAAACATGAAAAGAGCTGAACACTTTAATACCATTACAGAAAGCTCTGCTAGACATCCTCCTGTTCAGGGTCCAAAGTGCCACTTTTGTTACTGAATTCTTGTTCTGTACTGACCTTTTAGACCACAGCTATAGTTGTGGTGGTACAACACGTTCTCCAGTAGTTTTTTCTACCCCAAGCAAGTTGTAGATTATCAATATAATGTTAGGGCAATTTAATTTTAAATACTATTTTGAGATAGTCTTTGCACTAGGTAAGCCCTATGAACCACCACTTGCTGGTTTAACTATGTTGCTTTTAGCTGAATTCAACTCAATTAAGAAAGATTCAAATAAAATTTGAACCAGCCCCTCCAGAAAGGAGAGAAATAATGCTGGGCCCATACAAGGTTTTGGGTCAGTTTGAATAATCTAGCATTAAAACAACCCTAAAAATATTTTAGTTGTCAAGCAGATTGGGGAAAAGTACTTTTTATACATTTTAGAGAAAAGCTTTTGGGGGTTACTCTCTGCCAATGTATCAGTGGATTACGTTTAAATGCTGAAAGTATTTAGAGCTACTTTTTTATAAGAAGTGGGCCAAAATTGAAAGAACAGATCTGAGCTCTTGAATTTGCAGGTTGGAATGTAATTCTCACACCTATTTATCCAGCCTTGCCAGACTTATTACCACTACTTGAGCCCTAGGAGTGAACCTACTTTTACAGCTTTGTTTCCTGATCAGATGCAAAATTGCAATCCATGTATTTTATGGTTTGGGACTAGGCAGAGCCAAACCCTTGTGGAGCACCACTCAAGACCAAGTACTCTCATCAAGATCACCTAATATCCCAGGTCTTCTTATTTTTTTTAAAGATGCTTGTGGGATTTTAACATGATGTAAGTGAAGCACAGCTTAATGCAGAGTCGACACCAGGATCTTCAAATTCTATTTTTTTCTGTTCCCCCCAGTAGCTGCATCTGGAAAACCAGTCGATCAAGTGCCAATTGCTCAGGCAAACAAGCTCTAGTTAGTTTATTACTGAGCTTTTTTTTTTTTTTTTTTTTTTAAGCAGTTGATTCATCCCACACACCTTCCAGAAGTTAATTTTTAAGCCAACAATTTTTCTTTTTTCCAAACTATATGTACAGACACAAAAGTAATCCTTACACTCTTAGAAAACATGAAAATTAGGGCATGTAGAACTGTAAACTGCTTGAGAGACATTTAGGAAAAGAGAATACACATTCCCTATGAATAAAAGCGAGTTGCTAATCAATACAAACAAATGTAACCTAATCTATCTACAGCAGTACCCTACTGAACACCTTTGCCTCCTATTCTACAATTCTGCCACAGCAATAAAATCAACTGTCTGCAACTGTTTTAGTTTGTTGTATGGTTAATACCAATAATGTACTCAAAATTGATGTTTAACAGAGTGAACTGATTTGTTAGAGTGTTAACAGCCACAGACTTTAACTAATAAACAGATCATTAACTGCTGGTAATAAACAACTTGCCAGGATCATTTATTATTTAAGAACATACTTTGTCTTAAGAAAAGATGGCCCATTTAATTCTATCTATGACACCTTTCTGGCTCCCATTCAAAGTGGGAGGCACAGATGAAGCTACAGAGAAACTGTGCTGCACACACTAGATCAAAATTCATGAAAAAAATACTGGTTTTCATGAGAAAGTACTCACAAGAAATATATTAACTTCTTACACTGCTTAATAATGTTGTCAGCATTTTTGCCAAGTTCTTGTTTTTAATACTGACTCTAAAGGAATCTATTTTATAGTTCTGATAAAAAACTTCTTCATCCTTCTTTTGCCATATGGGATGCCACTGCAGCAGACATTTCCTTCTAGAAGTAGTTCTGAATGGGAGATAATATTTAAGTACATAAAGAGTTTTCATAATGGAAGAGGAAAGAATTTAAAAAGAAAAACCATGTAAATTTTGTTTCAAAAGAGGAAGGGAAAAGGTAGCTTGAAATAATTCAGTCTCAAAAAACCTTTTAAAAAGACTAAAAGTTGTAAATACACTACCTAGTTACTCGATGTGATGAGTGGAGATTTGGAAGGAACAAAAGACAGTCCTTGTCTCCCCATGGTTTCTAGGCCATTCCATGTGTAATAAAAGGAAGTCACACAATAAGATACAATTTGCACATTGGAGTGTTCTAATTTTGACAATATTTGAATTTCAACAGGATGGTACCACTATGGTTTCCTTGTGGTTCTCACTTCTGAAAGAGGTGATGTGGCACAGTGCCAATCTGATTGAAAAGCAGAGACACCTTCTAAGACTGATTATTACAATAAATTTAGCTTACCAAAGCAGACAGATGATGATTTCCTAAACTCCTCCCTGCATTGTTTCAATAACCTTATTAGTCAAGCCCACAAAAATACAACCACATGTTCTGAATAAGTGTGAGAGAGGAGGAGCTCAATGACAGTTTGCTGACATCCAGATTTTAGATCAAGAAGCACAAAATATCTATTTATTTTCTAGTATCTTAGAGCCACCAATATAAATTAGGAGATTATTTTTTCTAGGCACAGTGTAAATAAACTGCTCAAATACCTCAAAGAAGCTACAGGCTGAATGCAAATGCAGTCTCAAGACTGCAGTGTCAACCTTTAACAGCTCTGCTGAAATGTACATGTAACACCTTAATTGCAGACGGTTGAAGGATGACTTCTTTATGCCAGATCCTTACAAGCAAAGAAATGTCATTTAAAGAATTTTTTTAATTGCATTTTATTTTTACATCACTGTGCAAGCTCAGGAGAAGGTACTTTTAATATAATTGTTAAAAAAATTCTGACCTTAAACTAATATAAATTGCCTATTGCTTGCAGTAAGAAAAAATCCTGTATTTGCATGCTGGTTGGAAAAATGCTTCTATTTAATTGCTTGGGAAGAAGCAATTTATTTATAGGCATACTGTGCAGGAGGAAATTTGGCTCTGCTGCCATACAATCAGATGCATGGCACTCTGCCAGGATGCTGGCTATCCCCGGACATTTGGTGTTCCATATACCAAGAATGTGGAAATGCACTGCCTATAAACAGAGAAGGCTTTTTTTCCAAGGATACTGTAAGACGTGATTTTTCTTGAATGAAAAGAATGAAAAACTAATGTAACAGTTATGAAGTTGCAAGAGCAGAAACTTTCTTTTTTGCATTTATCATCAGTTGCATTAGTCAGCTAATAAGCAGTTAAAACAAATTACTTGTTACTCTTCCTTATCCCATTTAGGGAAGATGCTGAAAAAAACCTCCTGTTTTGTGGGTTTTGAATAGAGTTCTTCTAAATCAGGGCATTACACAAATATTTCCACACAGCAGGATGACTCACATAAATAAGTAATGCAAGACTGGGATTTACTAATCTGTCAGTGACAGTGGATCCAATTAATTCCTCTGTTTATTTAGGTAGGAGTTTTTTTGCGCTTTATTATCTTCAATCTGTTTGACCATAGGGGAGAGAAGGTCTTAGGAGGGGGAGTGGAAATAGATTTTTGAAGGGAAGCCATAATTAGCTCAGTTCTTGGATTGAGCTCAGGAATGTTGTTACTGCTAAATAGCTCCTTAAATGGAGTATTTATAAACTACAGGCAAAGCTGTAATATTAGAAGAGAAGAAAACCCAAAATCAAACATATTTAGATGTACAAGCCCTAGGTTAATGCCCTGGCATGATGACATAATCCAGCTCAAGGGACAGGGAATGAAGAAACTTGTTCCTGATGGCAAATCAGTGCATTGCACACAGCCCTGTTGGAGCCCTTGGAGGGGATCTGGAAACCTCAGAGTTTGGATCCGCCCTGAAGGTCCCTTAGACAGCACCTGGCTCTCATGGAGGGGCCACACAGGTCCCTCCCAATGACCCATGTGCACACCCAGATGGAATCCACAGCACTACTGGGGTCTCTTTTGCCCACATCTTCCCCTCCCTCCTGCCCTCCCCAGCAGCCACCCCATACACAGCTTTCCCATGAGGGGTTTCTCCCCAAATGGGTGGAAAGGAGAAGCATCTGCCCAGGAGAGGCCAGGATGCTTTCTGCCTCGTTTTCCAGTCCTCTGGTAGCAGGCAATGGGGCTGAGCCCTACCTCAGGGTATCTTCTAAATGCCCTGTCCAACAATAAAAATGTATTTAACATCACATCCACACAGCCATGCCCTGTCATGCCCTGGACCCAACCCCACTTATTCAAAACAGACTTCTTTTTTTTTATCACACACAGACTACATGGTCCAAACCAACTCCCCAAAGACATTTGGACTTCAACAGGGACAAATTCAGGGCGAAGCAAAATAAATCATTAAGCTATGATGCAGAGGATTTGTGCCAGGCCTCCACACAAGACCAAGTTTAATCATTGCAGATCAGGGTATTTGGGGACAACATCTATTTTGTAACTTCATTTAAAAAATCAAATAAGTGAGCCATGGCTTGTCCAAAGTTTGAAATTATTTTCCACATTTAAGAATTTTTCATAGAAAAACTTTGCTTGTAATGTAATATCCCAACGAAGTTTGCTAAATGTTTTTCAAGGCTATATGATCTTTATTAAAAAATTATAACACTGTCTACTGGAAACATGGACAAAAGAAGTAATCTCTTTTTCAGATTAAGTTCTTGAGAGCTTTCAGTAGTGGAAAACAGATCTTACAAATTCTCTCTCAATTTACATATAACATATCCTGTTCCAAACACCGAGACAGTTGTCTTCCAGAGGTGGTGCAGTGCATTTATAAATTACAGCAATACAGTTTTCCTTGGCAAATCCATTTCAAATACAATAAAAAACTTAATGGGATTAATTTCTTGGAAATTTAGTTGAAAAGTTTAGTTCAGTTGAGCAAAACCCACTGTGTTAATATATTAAGAGTGCAAAACAGAATAAGGGGAAATGGAAAACAGAAACAGATAAGAAGTAGACATAGAGACAAAATCAAAAGCAGAGAAATAGAGAATCAGTGTTTGCACCTGGATGCAAGTGGCTGTGTAAGGCTTTGATCCCAAGCTCCACACAGAGCCTGCAGGCAGGACTTCAAAGGGACCCTGTGGTGCTGGAGCCCCTGAGCCCCCACAGGCGAGAGCTGGGACAACCTGAGACTGTGACTGAGTCCCAGCAAGGGAAAGAGCTTCCTCCTGGTCACACCAAACAGGTAACCCTAAAAGCTTTTTTCTGCCATTGCTGCAGGGGTTGGTCTGGCCAGTACAAGCAGGGCTCTGGTGGCACCTGGCACACGGTGCCTCTTCACTGCCACCAGCAGCCAGAGCTGCTGGAACCCCACCACATCTGTCCCACCTTCACCACAGGGAGTGGGGACACAGAGGGGTGATGTTGCTGTTCTGCAATGTGTGTATGTACAGGTGCATTTGTGTANGGAAGTTTTCTCCTAGAATATTCCCTTTGACCATTTTATTTAAGACACAAAACTCATGGGGGGAGATGGAAGAAGGGAATCAAAACCAACTTCTTAAATGATGTGTGTGAAACTTGATGAGTGCAAAGAACATGGCATTTCTGACTTCCTCTGAGGAGCTATTGCAATAAATACAGTAGGCAGACTTTT
>VXBR01000283.1:2079428-2241778 GCA_013400215.1 Cisticola juncidis | reverse complement strand
AAAAAAAAAAAAAAAGAAAGCCTCTGAAGAACTTGTGATGCACTCACTAAGAAGCAGAGATTATTCCAAGAATATGGTAGGGATTGCTCTGGACTACCCAGCCTACCAAACTGGTATTTTTCTTGCTGAATTTATATACAACCTCTAGATACACCACTCCTTTGTTTTCCACTGGATGGGGCACTGGATTTGCATCTTTACATCTTCCGTGGGTGAGAGCTGAGGTGCTTTTGAGCTCCTAGGTAAGCAATCAAATGCATCACTTTTATAGTGGGACACTGACCTGTGCCTTTTGCAGTGACACCCAAAGAGAGGCCAGCCCTGCTCCAGTGCAGCACAGTGACATCAGATGATCTGCAGCTCCCCATGCAGAACCAGAGCTCTTGTCCCACAGCTGACAAGCCCCTGTGGCCTGCTGGTCACTCACAGACCTGGATCCATTGCTGGGTGTAGCTGCACACAGGATTCCCCTATACTGATTTAATCTGAGCAACAAGCCACTAGAAATCTCAGACCATGGCAGAGCTGGGCTCAAAAACTGTCAGATGATCCAACTGAAATCATCTAGACAGGAATTATTGGCATCATGAGAAGCTGTTAAAGCCCCATGTGAGCACATGCTGATCTAGGAGGAAAATCTGGCTCTGTGGAAGACCACAGATTGGTTAGCATCATTTCACACCAATCTTATCAAAAGTAAATTCCTGTAAATTCCTGATTTAGTTGGGGCCAATTTTAGGGCAAAGACTTGCAATGCATTACAATTGTATGAGCCACACTGAACTCTGGTCAAGGCATCAAGTTTCTGAGAGTTGTAGGCAAAACTTGAGTTACTGTTGATCAGACTGGATTTTCTCTTTTTTTTCTGACTAGCTGTTCAGAATTTTCTGAGTGAATGAATAGCCAGCCATTTTCTCAAGTGAATAAGTCAAAGTAGATTCTAAGATGCTCCACTATAGAAATTACTATGATCACTGGATATAAAAACTCTTTTCTTGGTAAATAGTGGCTTTTCTTAGAGGCATAATTCTGAATATCATTTTACTCTTGGTGATGATTAAATTTTCAGATTTCGACACCTTAACAATTGACCTTGATCAAGGTTCTGAATTGCCCGTCATGTGAAAAGAGTTTTAGACACCAAGCAATTATTTAGTGATAGCCATCAGGATAAATATTCGCTGAAAAGAAAAATAGAATGAGTGCATATCTCAAATAGCAAGTGCAAAAAATATAATCAAAGTCAAAACTTAATTTGCATGTGTCCACAACTCTGCACTATAACTTTTCCCACCACAATTTCCCTGTATTGGAACAGAGCAAAGGTAAAATTTAAGACTTCAAAATAAAATTACAGCGTTTCAATAGCTATCATGAAAGATGAGAAGCTGGAACCTAATGTAAAATCAAATTAAAGCATATTATAGTGCAAATTCCATTTGCATTTTGCACATTTTAATACCTTGACTATTTACAAGCTAAAGAGACAACATTCCACTTAGATACAGCTGTTTTTGAAATCTGAGAAAAAGCACAATGCACTTGCTTCTTTTCACAAGCAACTGTGGCATATTCAGCTAGAGCCAGGATACCTGTTAAATTTGTTACACTGGAAGAAAGATAATTACAGATTTCTTGTCTCGTTCTTTGTTAAAGAAAGATTTATGAGGTCTCAGATTGAAACTCTTCAAGGTCAAACAGAAAACTCTGAAACCACTTAGAAGAATTCATACAAAAAAAAGTCCTGCCCATGTGTCAAAGAGGCTTTTAAATATTAAGCCTAACAGCAAGAAAAGAAGAAAATATCACTCATTGGACATTAGAGATCATCACAACATCTCTCTATAGATCAATAGAAAGCAACCCCCTCTTTCAAGCAATAGCATATGGAATTAGCAGGATGCTATATATTTAAATATGAGAATAGCTTTTCTCATAATGTCTTCTTACATTTCAATTGTAAAGGGCAACATCTCTGCTTATCTGTTTCATTCTGCAATAAGTTTCATGAGTCTGGTGCCATGTCTGAATTGTGATCTGCTAAGCGAAAAACTCAGCAGTATGTGATAAAACATTCATACTTCTTGTGGCAGTGAGGAAAATCTGAAGTGTGTGTCTCAAGTATTTGGTGCAGTGACACATAAGAATAGATACAGCTTAAAAAGGAATAAACTGCTTGTGTCAGTGAGTTGCTGCCTGCACCCACTGACCTATCAGGACAGATTAACATCATGAAGTGAGGGCTGGACCACAGGGTGAACCAGCATGGATGAGTTAATTTGCATTGTGGTTTGGGGACACTAGATTCCTTCAGTTCTCTCTCCAAGAGACCACAGAGCAAAACCAAGCAAGTCTCACTCCTGCAGGAGAGAAAAGAGCAGTTATATAATTATTTTATGCAATGGAGTTCTCTATATTGACATAACATCACATAGGCTGCCTGAAGTCCAGCCCTGGAAGTCAGAGAAGTGAAGAACAGGACAACGTGTACAGCCACACCCACCCACATGTATACATGCCTACATTTAGAGAAAAGGCTCTTAGGGCTCACAACAGGGCTCTGGAGGAACGTGGGGCTTAGGACACTTGGGCTCCAAAAGCACCCACCACTGAGCTCCCTGCAGTGCTGAGGACAGCCCTCCCTACTGTCCTAGAAAGATGAGGACAAACATTTTAGCAGGACCTGTAGGGACTGGACAAGTAGTAATGTTTTAGACTCAGACAGTAATTTAGATTAGATACAAAGAAAAAGTATTTTACAATAGGAGTGATGAAACAGTGGAACAGGTTACCCAGAAATGTGACAGATGCCCTCTCTCTGGGAACATGCAAAGTCAGGCTGGATGGGGCTCTGAGCAATCTCATCTTTTGCAGATGTTCATTGCAGAAAGGTTGGACTAGATGGTTTTAAAGGTCCCTTTCAACTGACTCTATCCCATGATTATATGATTAGGTGAAGAGCAGGCTCTCTCTGAAGCCCCACACCTGTCTAGGTCTTTGGTACCACTCTTTAGGCTGCAAAGGATCACCTGTTTGGTACTGAGCTTCCTGTGGACATGCACATCCTCTGAAAATATCGTTTCTACAATGCCCCCTTCCTTTCATCTCCCATCAAAGATTGTATAGAATCAGACCTACTTCCTTCTTTTGGGAGGCCATGTTGCATATCCTCACCCCAAAATGCATCAGCACGGCCATGAAAGTCCATAATTCTAGGTCTCATTTACTTGATGAGCTCCTTATATTCTGCAATGACAAAGACAAGTGATTACAACTACCTGAATGGAGGTTGTAGCAAGGGGGAGGTTGGTCTCTTCTCCCAAGCAGCAAATAGGACAAGAGGAAATTGCCTCAAGTTATGCCAGGGCAGATTTGGGTTGGATATTAGGAAAAATTTTGTCATGGAGATGGTGGCCAAGCATGGTAATGGGCTGCCCAGAGAAGTGTCAGATTCCCCAGCCCTTAAAGTGTTCAAAAAAATGCATGGATGTGGTGCTAAGGAACATAGTTTAGTGGTGAACCTGGCAGTGATGGGTTAATGGTTGTACTAGACGGTCTTAGAGGTCTTTTGCCATCTTAATGATTCTGTGATTCTGTATCTGTTGGCACCAAGAAATAAAGTTTTCTCAGAGATTCATCTTCAGTTCAGCTTTTTACTTTAAACCCTTTGCCCTTAGCAATGATTTCAGTCAATCTGAGGTGTTTTCACTATGATTCATAGACCTATCTGAGTCCCTTTTGCCTGGGACTCTGAAGATGTCTTTTCAAGGTTTTATCTCCCTTAGTCTAAAGACCAGCTCTGGATGACTGCATCTCCTCCTGTCAAACTGCAACATCATAACTGCAGCTGGTCATCCAGGCATTCCTGTTCTCCAAAGGTGAGCTCCTTAGCAAATCTACTTGCTAGAATGTTACGTGAGCTTGTGCTTTGCTGAGTTATTCTTCCCCTTCACAGCTGTAAGATATTGCTATTTTCCTTTGCTGCAGTAATTCAACCAATACTCTTTATCCTTGTCACCCAAGGTACTCCAGACAGAGTAACTTCCCCTTCATTTCTCTGGGCAACTCAAATCCTTTCCTTTGAGTTCTTTCTTTTGACTTGGATTCAAATAATCTGACCATGAACAAACACTTTTTTGAAATAAAGGATAAGAACACTTCACATTAATACATTTTTTTCTAAAACCTCATCATGTTGGGCTACCTAATTAACTCATGATTTTTAGATCCCACACAAGTTCTCTCTAACAATGTTTTGCCTGCTATCAGCTGAGCTGCCCTTTGTAACAAAGCATCTCACTTATCAGTCCCAAGCAGTGAATAAAATCTTGGCAAAGTTTATCTGCAGGACCATATACAACCTCACAACACACAAACGAATATTTATGCTTTGCATATGTTAAAACTTAGCATCCATCTACATTTATTCTCACTTTTCCCCGCTGATTTGTTGTACTAGTAAATTTAATCCACTTAATCTCTGTCTCTGAGTTCCTGTGACTATAAAATAAGACAAAGACACAAGGATAACAATATTACCTACCACATGGTCTTTAAGACTTATGGAAAATTTCTGAAAGTAGGAATTTTTCTGCAGAAAAAATGGAAGAATCTGCTTATGATATTTAGCTGAATCCTCCACTATGTTAGCAATTTGCTCAGTTAAACCCATAAAGTCAAACCATTACAGGAAACATTCAAGTTCAAGAGTTTGTCCTTCTAAACTGATTTGTTAGAGTTTGTTTTTGTTCATTTTCACCAGTCACAAGAATTGTTTCTAAACATTAAAAAGTGTATAAACTAACTTTTAATTTAAAACACTCCTGCAGAAAAAGTGCCCAAGGAGAATGGCTATTCCATGCACAATAGTGACACAGTGACTTACAATGACTAATTAATGAGAACACCTGGAGTATCTTTCAGAGCTAAACTGGAAACAAAATACTGGAGATTAGGTTTTCAAGCTACTGGTGGTCCCAACTAATCTCTTTCAGGTGTAAACCACAGTGTACGTGGAAAGCAAATTCTGACTCATTCCTGCGAGACAGGAGGTCTTCGGGCTAATAATTGCAGTATGTAGTTTCCATAAAATTTACGAGGTTGGCTTTAAATTTTAGTAGTGGCAGGCCTGCAATAAATGCCAATGAGGTCCATCAAAATGAGTATTTGTGTGTGTCCTCATAAAAATAGATCAACCTTTTTAACAGACTCCATGCAGAGGAATTTGTATAATTACAACACATATCTACAGCTTTAGAGTCCTTTCCACACCAAAACCAACATGCTAAGTCATAAATGCAGAGGAAAAATAAACACAGGAACATAATAAAAGAGATTTCGTTGGGTTAAGTCTTTCTGTCTCAGCTGCCATGTTGTAGCTAACAGAATTTCCACTAGGGGTGGGCAAAGGGATTATTTTCCCTGTTTGTCAGCTCTCCCCTCACCTCTGCCTCTTGCACTCTTGGGGATGGCAAACAAGCCTGTTCACATAAAGGAAAGGAAAGGGACAACCAAAAAGGAGGAAGGGTCCCACCACACATACACACATAAATTTCCAGACCGTGCATTAACTCTTACCATGCTGGTCTTGATGGAAATGCTCAGCAAGGAATGGGAGATGTTAGGGAGCCCAAAAGAAAGGACAAGTTAGATGTACATGTTGTGCATTGTGTCTATAATTTGCCAGTTCCATGGTCACAGCTGAATTGTCAACTCCAAGTAATAAAATACAGTTTAGGTCTGAGATTCCCCACCATGCCAAGTTTCCACAGAGTTCAGCTGAAGTGGAAAGGCAGTTATGATTCACTGATTCTCTCTCCAGCCCAGCCACAGCTCTCATCCTCAGGAATTATCCACCAGCAGGGAAGAACTGCAGTGTTATGTGTCACATACAATCCTCATCCAAGACTACCTTTGCTGCCAGGGATGAGACCCACAGAGCATGGAAGCTGGGGTGTCTGAAGGAATGAGGGGCAGAAGTCAGGGAAAATGCTAATTGGAGGCCTGGCTGTATTTTAGGATGGTGCTTTTCCTAATAAGAGTGGGAAAGGGATTTATAAATGTTTATACACCTAAAAGCATAGATGGGCATTTAGTGAGATTTTCAAAAAATCCTGTGACTTTTATAGGAGTTAGGAGATCTTAAAAGATCAACAGGTACCTTTAGTTTTCAAGTATTTATAAAGGGTTTGGTCTAAAAATCAGCCAGTGCTTTCCAAATTGGCCTTGTTTTTGAGCAATTTCCATTGCCATAGCATTGCATTGTTTTAAATGAACTTAATTCTACTTTTGTGTAACAGCCAGAAAAGAGAGACTATGTGGGACTCAGTTTGATTTATTTTAGGCATCTGAAAATGAAGAGTGAGAGTCTCAGCTGCTGATCTACCTATTGGGAGAGCAGACACATTGGAAAGGGATGAGTCTACCCCTGGAGGTGCCTGTCTCTCTCCCTTGACCACAGAGGCAGCACAAACTCAGATTAGACATCTAATTTGTAACAGCTGAAGCCAGATGAGATGAATTCCTCCTTCTCCTCCTCCTCCAGAAACTTAGCCAAAGACACACAGAAAACAATGGGAGAGCAAAACACTGAATTCAGCTTCCCAAACCTCTAGACAGGGTTTAATCACTGAACTGAATTTCCCTCTTGAGAAGAGATATTGGAGACTCTTGCCAAAACAAATCCAATTGGTACACAACGGGAAGCAATGAAAGTGGCACTGACCAAAAAGTACAGAGCTGGGAGCTGCAGGCAACAAAAGGGTCATACCCAAACTTAAGGGCTTTTCCCACAAATTAACCAGTTCACAAGAGCCGTGGCACCACAGATATGCAGAGGCTGCAGGCACCCAGGGAAGTACAGAGGAGCAGGACTGCCTGGGCATGGGACCTGACAGCAGGAGTCCAAAAGCAAAACTAGTTTCAGCTAACCAGCTGTGCTAGTTTTCTCATGACATATCTATCTCACTACCCTGATCAAGGTCAAAAAGCACACATATTTCTCTTAAAATATAACTGTTAATAATAAGGAAGAATAACTGGCAACACTTCCAAACCCTAGTGAAAGCTGAAGGTAGTCTCAAGTTTTGCAATATGACACAGTGCTAAGTCACAGTGAGGCACATGAAGGAATAGCTCTTAAACAGTGCAGACCAATAGTAATTGTATTAAAACTTCCTGTTTCATTTGAAGTTTTCATCTTTTTTTTCATTTCAACTGTTTGCTACTCATTCTGATGAGGAAACTGTTCTCCCACTAATGAACTCTGAACCTTACGGCAAAAAGGGTTTTAATTACACTTAGTAGGAGATTTCTTTCTTGAAAGATTTCTTACACTGCCTTCTAGTTTTTAAATAATAAAAAATAACCAATAGCACGACTTCTCAATGTAAAACCAAATGATTCAAAAAGTAATTGCTTCAAAAGTTATAGTAGAAAGATGTAAACTGCTTCTAGTGGCTATGAAAGGCAAAGGAAGCCTTTCAAAGGGTCTCCTAATTCTGTACTATTTCTTGCTCTTCTTGTGCAAGATCTTATCCTAACACTCCTCAGGCTCCTCCTCCCTCATGCATTTTAAATGACATTTGAGAATAAAAAGAATAATAGTCCCAAAATTTTGCCTTAATGATAAAGTCACTGGCAAAGTCCCAGTTGGTGTCACTGTGGCCAGGCCTTTTCTCCAGCCATGGTTGTGAGATCCCAGGCAGAGCACAGGCACGGACTGCAGACGTGTCCTTCAACACTGGGGTCTGGCAGCAGCTAGAAGATTTTGCCAATAAATTTATCATGGTCTTCTGAACACTTATTATGGTCACACTGGATCTCAGAGGCTCAGGGTGATGTGCAGTTACTCTTGTTCCAATCACAAAACCAGTAACCAGCAATTTGATGTTATTTGTGTTTCAGTTTTCCTTGTGCCTCTGTACAGCTTTGATGTTCAGAATGCTGTTGGTCATGGCAGTGCCCCATCAATGCCTCTTCAAGGTGCAACTGCAAACTCCTGCCTCCAGTCCAGCCCTGCAAACAGCTGGAAAATTCACTCATCTTTTAACTTTCTGCAGGACGGTTTTCTGCACAAAAGCTTCGGCAGAGTTTGTGCTAGCTATTGTCAACACATACAAATGGGCAGTACCCCAGAGGGTTTATGAAAAATTAGACAAAAAGCTGTCAAGTAGACAAAATAGCATTTCACTTTCAGCTAAACAAATGTTATGGTCTTCTGGGTTTTTCCATAAGAAGGGGTTGGCAGTTATTGGGTGTTTCCTTGTCTGACCTGAGGAACCTGTACAGCACCATGCTTTGAGGGGCCAGCAGCTCAGGAGCCAGCTCTCAAAATGTTGCCCTGCTGGCACTTTGCTGAAAACCTTGTCCATTTTCTCTGCTTCTCACCTGACCCTGACACTCATTTTGGCTGACAAAGCTTTGAATATTTTTGTTTCTTTTCCCAGGTTATTTTCCTTGCTACTCCTTCCCAGACACCAACCAGCCATCAGCAGCACCCTCTGCCAGCCTCAAATGTCGTTTCAGTAACCTTTGCCTATATTTGTCTCTGAGAAGCCTTTAACTTATGGCACCATGGCAATAGCATTCAAAGCAAAGCTCATCACAGAACAGGATTTTAGCTCCAGTGTCTGTCCCCAGCAAGACAATGCCCTGGTGCCTGTAACCTAAGCAAACTGGGAGGGTGAATTCTCACCTATTTCACCCCCTTGTTAACCTACCTTTTCATAATTAATAACAGAAGTAATTCTGGGACAATGGAGCATGTCCTAAGTATGTGTAAAGAATTAATCTATTTTAATTGCTATGTATCCAGAACAGGTTTGGCTTAATTAAATAACGATATTGTAACTTTCACAGCTCTGCACCAGTCTAGCCAGTTGCCAGCTGCAGTGATTGCTGTACATGAAAAACCATCACTCCTCAGTATCATTGCTCCTTTGAGGTGAGATTTTCTTTCCAGCACATTCTGGAGCTTACTGGTAGCTCAATAAAACAGCTCACTGCTCCAGATCTTAAACTTCTTTTTTCCTTTTATGTACTCATACAAGTAACTGTAAAAGTAAATCTTTTTTCTGAATTTTAAATGCCTTGTATTTTTCAGGAAATTTGAAAGCTTTTGAAAGATGTCTGATGATAAGCCTGAGAAGAGCCAGCATGTTGTGTCTATGGAGCAAGGCAGAGATCAAGGGCTTCCACCACCGGGGAAAACCTTGGTCAGCAGGAGCCAAATGCCAACATTCCAGCAGTGGGTTTTCCCCTAAAGCTGCCATCATAGTGCCCATTCCTATGGCCCTTTTCAGTCACACAGGCTTTGCACCTGAAATGGTGTAACAGGGAAGGCAGGAGGAGAGGAGACCTGGTGTCTGTCATGTCTAGCAGGTTGTACCCACAAAGCCATCGCATTGCTCACTCACAGCCTGGACTGCATTTTAGCAAGAGAGCTAAGGATGAAAGGTTTTGTGTTCCCACTGGAAGCCCTCAGAGCCATCCATTCACTCTATCATATGTTCACTATCAGAAACTGCTCTTCAAAGCTGAACAAAAACTACTGTGCTGCCTGTAATTGACAAAGTTAATTGTATGCAGCATATTTCCTCTACCATAAATATTCCCAAACACCATTTGTTTCTGGATTTCACTGTTCTCTTAACTAAAGAACAGCTACATTATTGTTTCATCTGTAGCCTAACTGTTTTCTTTACATTTTACCACTAAATTGAATCTACTGCCAGTAATCTAATTTACATTTAAAATGCACAATATGCCAACATGACCAGACTTCAATAAAATTTTTACTAAAACTCATAAATGCCTTGATTCTGGTGTTTATAGAAATTTTAGACTGTTCATTCCCTGAATGTTATGTCGCTAGCATCCTAAAATCATTCCCAGATGAAGTAAGAAACGTTCTTAGATTCACGCTGTGTCAGGAAATACAAAATATAATGTCACTTACCATTGCTCTCAAAATCAAAGATTTGTCATCCCCCAACAAGATGATTTGGATGGTGTGTCCAGCCTGCAGTAGCATGGGCTATTAGCCCCACTCACCTGCTTTTGTTATTGATACAGCACATCTTGTTCCCTGCATTTCGGATTACAAAAATTTCTTACCATTCCTGCTTCATTTATTTTCCCTTCTTGTGCACACAATTTCTTGGTTTCAAAATATTGCAGAATTTTTCAGGTGTCTTATGAGCACTCTCCATCACCACTGAATCTGCCCACAGGCATCTGTCCTGAGTACATACCTGACAGTACCAGGAAGGTCATTTCCTAGAGGTTTAGATTACATTTCTCAGTTGGATACTGGTTGTCAAATTAGTAATTCTGCCAAACAAAAAATATCAGAGGTTCAGGTAAAAATGGAACAAGATTGAGAGGTGGCCTTCTTTTTTTATTTGCTTGGGTTTTTTGGTGTGGTTTTTTGTTGGTTTTTTTTGAGGTTTTTAATGTGAAAATAGATTATGTAGTAGACACGGCCCATTTTTGTACTTATTAAACATTTTGATTTCTTTTTTAAAAACAATATTTTCAGGGGTATTAGGCTAAGTAGAGTTTTTAAAAGGAAAAACTGAAAGCAAATCCATTTGCTTCCTATTAAAACTCTTTTTTCTCTTGCTTTGAAACAAAAGTGGTGGGATATGTGTAGGCAGGCACATGTTCATACAAAAGGAATTAGAAAGAGTTGAGTTTTTTGAGTCAAACCCTCAATGCAGCCCCAAGCCTATATGAGTTCAAGAAGCATTTGGACAATGCCTTCAAACACATGGTGTGACTCTTGACTCCTGGTCCTTTCTAGCTGAGCAAATTCTGTGATTCTGTGATTTTCCTTTTTTGTTTTCATTATTTTACTTCAGCAACTAAGCGAGTTATAAATTACTTCTGAAATTCTACTCATAGCACTTATTTATATCCTTCAGCTAATCTTTGATTGTCCAAATCCTTTCTTGTTAGATTGTTTGTGCTTGTCAGAAATTCACAAACCACAGCAGCAGGAGGATCAGGGCCCCCTCTTCAGCACAGTCATAGCTTCAGTCAGTGTCCATAAGTGTGGATAGTTTGATCCAAAGACATTTAAACTTATTTATTGTTGAATCATAGAATAGGGACCTTAAAGATCACCTGCTTCCATCCCCTCTGCCACAGGCAGGAATACCCTTGACTAGATCAGGTTGCTCAGGGCCCCATCCAGCCTGGCCTTGAACACTTCCTGGGGTGGGACATCCACAGCTTTTTCTGGGTAACTTTTCGCAGTGCCCTACCACCCTCACTGTAAAAAATTGCTTACTAATATCTAATCCAAAACTCTAATCTTTTAATTCAAAGACATTGTCCCTTGTCCTATCACTATCTTCCCAAGTAAAAAGTCCTCTCACCCTTTTTCATAAGCCTCCTTTAAGTACTTAAGTCTCATTTTGCCGTTAGGGCCAAATACAGATTCTTGCCTCCTTATTATTGGCTGAGAAAGCACACTGGGCCATATTTTACTTTACATCTCATGTCATTTTGAAAAGTTAGTATTTATATCGTGTAATTACCCTATGGAAAGGGAAAGGATAATCAAAAGTTTGTCTAATTAAGAGTGGCAAAAAGCTGAAGAGATGTGAAGCACAGGCTCCTCTGTGCTCAGATATTCGGATTACAATTGCTTTAGGTAGAAGACAAAGCTGCAGCTGCTTTTCAAGGATAAATCAGACTCCTCTGGATATGTTAGCTATTTCACATCTAAATGCATGTAATCAGCTTGCAGAAATAATCTGTACCTTGTAGTGCTTCGAAATATCAGTTCAATTATGATTGTGCTTTCATATATTGGACCTGAGCATTGACTTCTAAGAGGTCAAATTTTGCACTTGGGTGCATGCATCCAAAAGACACAGCTTGGTTCTGAATAAAGACAAAAGTGAGGACAACTAGTTTTATGCACAACACATCATTGCTCAAGCTGTATTCTTTTCTCAGGAATTTTTAATGGGATTTTTATGTACAACAGGATTGTTGTACTCCAGGGTGCAACTATTTATGTAAATATAATCATGCTATTTATGTAAGAAATTCAAAAGTTTACAGTAAGAATCAAGAACAATTTCATCCTGAAGGAGTAATCATTTAATTGAGAATGCAGAGTTAAGGTTTAACGTTTCCTTTTTTCCTTTTCCAAGTGGTTTTGTTAGCATTCTTACTACACTCAGACTTGCATAAAGTAAATATACATTGTAGCCAAGTCAAAACTGCAGTGCCAACAGAAAGCAATAGCCCACACCTGCTCAGAAAATCTCCCTTCTCAGTGCCTTATTTTTGCAAAAGTCCTTGTTGGGACATGGAAGCCCTTTCATTGTGCTGCCTGATAAACAGCATTACAGCCTTTCTGAAACTGAAGCACTCTGCACAGTGCTGGGAGAGCAACACCAGACTCTTATATTCATGTTTAGAACTACCCAGGAGATGGTGGTTTGGTGGTGGTTTGGGCGGGGAGGGAGGGGGTGGCCAATTTTTAAAATTTAAAATTAAAAGTTCAAGTGTATGCTCTTATCCATCTAGTCTATGCAAAAACATCACAGATCTTATGCATTTGTCCTGAATCACAGTGTGAACATGACACGAAGTATGGGGTTCATTTGCTCAAAACCCTTCACTTGCTCCATGCATGTCCTAGGGACCAAGCTGCCCTGCTGGGGTCTGTGTCCCCTCTGCAGGATGTCAGTGGTGATGTCTCTGCATCTTAAAATGCTGCCCTGAACAGAGAATTGACAATGGGACACGGCTGGCTACGAGATGGAGACCTTCCACTGTCTGGGGAACACAGCAAGGAAAAAAACCTTGAGGGTGTTAAACCAAAAAGAAAAAGTTCCTTCCTTTCTAACCATCTATAGACTTCAGTCTTGATATACTTGATATAAGTTTTCCAAACAAGGCATTGAGGAAATATTACGCTAAAAGTTTTAAGAAGAAGCGTGATTACCCCACCAAAGCCAGACAACTCTTGAAAACAGAGAATTCTTGAAACTTAGAGCAGGACTCTGTGGATGTCCAGGTACTAAGGGGTTATTGAGAGGAAACTGAGGAAACTTACTGTATTTTTTAGAAATGTATCATTAGAGAAAACCTCTCTTTTTCAGAAGATCTAGAGTCCCACTTGGGAATGAGTACTAGTAGTAGAAGCAGCTGCTGAAGATGACTCCAGCACCAATAAACTATTGGTTGAAGGAAAACATGTGACAAGAAGTGTACAATAAGATTGGTTTGGAATTTGTTGCACAGACTGTGAACCCTGGCAGAAACATTTCCTAAAAAAGCCTATAGCAATAGTCTAAATTTCAGAGTAAATTTAGCTAAATGACACGTTTCAGTACAGTCAGCTTGAAAAGTCAGACATCTAAACTCAGAGTGCATAGGTCTCATTTGTGAGCCTGGGAAATGGTAACTCTGGAGGGATTTGGGGAACTTTGTGGATATTCAGACAAACATCATCTCCACCACTGACTCTGAAGGGCTAGTCCTCCTCTGGAATGGATAGTGGTGGGTAAACTGAATGAGAGGTTGTAAAATCCTATGCCTGGGCATCCAGACAGCACAGAGTTGTCCAAGATACTTCTGTCAAATACCCATACAGGCCACACACATATGATGACAGGCTTTGTCAGTTTTGGAGAGGAAAACTGCACAAGATGAATCCTGACATTTAAATCTCAAAATGAGACCCGTTCACCTTGTGAGGGGATGCAAACTCCACAAGGGAAAACGGATATGGGAATGTCACCATGCTGTGGGAGGCCTTCTAACACTGGAAACTGAAAACCAAGATTAGAAGGTTGGGTTTGGATTTTTTTCCTAAAATACATGCTGTAGCTCAGCCAGCGTTGTTACTGGTCTTGGAACAGCAGTCAAGCAGTCACAGCGCATTATCACAGAGGTCTCCTCTGGCTATGGAAATCTCTGAAGACAAGCAAAACACAAACAATGTGCCAGAGGCTTATTTTGCTTAAAACCCAACAATTTCAATATACATATCCCATAATTAATTTGTCTTCTTGCGTAGTACACCTCCTTGTCCCTCTGTCAGTCTGTCCTAGGGCCAGGGACACAGACACTGCCATGCCCAGCATCCCATTCTGGTCCAGCACAGCTTCCCATCTCGATAGAAGAGCTTCCAGTGTCAAAGCCTCAGACTGGGGCCATTTAATTGAGCCAACAATTTTATATTATTCTGAATTCTGTGACTGTTGTTTAACCTGCAGACTGAGAAATTCACCATGAGAGTCAGAACAGGACTCAGATTGATTGTCTGTGAAAAGCCAGTATCCTAAGGAGATAGAGAAGTCTTTCCAGGTTGTTGGTGTTAATGAGACTGACATACAACTAAGCACTACTGGCTCTATCCAGCAGAGGGAAGCAGCAAAAAGAGAGCTATATTGGTTGATTTATCATTTTAACAACCACAAAATAGAATAACTAGTTACTGCCTAAAGAAATGTATTCATAAAAGGCAGCTACAGACAAAGTCCCATCAGGCAGATTTGTTCATTTCTATCCAGTGATTAAGATCATGTGAAAGTGGGATATTTCATCAGACAGAGATGTTTCCTCTGAACTTGTTGAACATTTTAATATAACCTCCAATCACTGCAAGGAACAAATAATCCCTGAAGATGATACTAAACCTACACTTTTTACCTGCCCCTGTAAAACTGAATGAAAAAGTAACAGTACCACTATTGTGATTCGCACATAATTGAGTGTGCCAACTAATAATCTTTAATATCCACTGCTGACAGGATGGAATTAACTGCATTTTTCCCTGCCCAACTTTCATTTTTTTCCTTGTAGTGCAAGCCAGTATCTAATCCCATCCTTATATCATTTTGGCTATATTAACTCAATTGAGGAGAAAGTACTTAGCCTAAAGCACGTTAGGGTGAGACCTTGAAATAACAATGTTTACACAAGCTAAAGATGTCTTTTGTTGAAGCGCTCCACTGATGCTTGCCAACAAAAGCTTTTCATGCACGAAAGAATCAACACTGAATTATAGTTAAGCCATGTAATAATTATCCTCATTAGACGTAACCAGAGCATGGATAGGATGAATTCAGTTATAAACTCTGCTAATACTCAGGAAGCATATTCTATATGTAATTTAATAATCTTGGAAATAAATACACAAGGCTTTCTGTCTTTTAGCACAAGATCTATTTAAAGCAGAGAGGCAATTCACTTCACAGTGAGAAGACCAATTTTTTCTTTTTTTTTTTACTTAATCTGGGGGAAGCTTTTGAATTTGGTGTTTAGGTGAGTGTAACAGGGCTTCCTGAGAGCAAGAGAGCTGGGACACACAAGCATGGGTGGGAACTTCTATCCTGAGCAGGGAGTGCAGATCCGGGTTGGCATTGTCTCTGCCTTCTCCTGAAGCAGGTGGGAGACTCCCCACGGAAGGATGTCTTGGGTGCACTGAAGTTTAATCTTTTCTGTCCCTGGTTCATAATTCCCTTTTCTTCTTGACTTACCCCTTACAATTTTTGGAGATCCTTTTAGTGCGTTTAGCAGCCAAGATGGTTTTAGCACAAATTTCTAATTTTTAGGTTCTGGCTAAAGGCTGCCAAACCATTTCTCAGGCAATTTCTGCCCATGCTCTTGGCAGCATAGTGGTAAGGGGCTACTTTTCCCATTCCAGTTCCAGACCAGTTGCTCTTCCTTGTTTCCCCCAGTTCTACAATTCACTGTCTTCATGTTTCTTAACTGACACACTAGGCAGGTGACCTTAAAAATTTCATCTCAAAACATATTTGGAGGGAAGAGGATGGTAGAGAGCCATTTTATTTATCTGTTTTACAACAGCTGACAAGGTGAGCAGAAACAGACAGGACAGAGGGATGGTGATTCTGATCTGTTACTGCTTTCAGCACCCTCATGTTGGCAAGCATGGCAACCATCTCAAGGTGTTACTCACCCTGTGAAACCCCCTGATTCCACTGAGGGAAGCATGGCTGCTCCTTTCCCTGGGATTTTCCTCTCCCAGGACTGGAAGCCTGGCTTGGCTGCCTGAACAGAGCACCAAACCCAAGGACAGGCTGGAGTCCCAGAATCGGCTGGGGCTCTGATTCTCCTTGAACAGCTCTCTTGCAAGGTCTCTGATTTTGCTGTTTCTTCTGTTACAGGGGATAATATTACTTCCCTATCACTGAATTAACCAGCTGTGTCTGAAAGCATGAAAACATCACGTTTTCTTCTTCAGCAGTTAAACCTGATGCCATTCTGTGAACAAAACTATCCAGAAAATTAGCTTTTGGAGGCTGAGAAACTTTGAGAGACAGGAGGCTCCTTCAGTGCTGCTTTGATCAGTCCTCAGGAGAGCCCAGCAGACCAATGGATAAGATGTCAGATCTTATCCATACCTCACCTCATCTGTTCCAGCCCTGCTGAACACAGCAACAGGGATGCCAGTGAGAGGTCCATGGCAAAGGATACTGAGTGGGGAGACTTTATGTACATAAATATTTCTAAATAAAGGGGCCAAACAAAGGCAGCAGCACATGTAGCTCACTAGGACCTGCAGCATTCATCTCGTGGATGGCACAGTCCATGGGTGAAAACCTGTTGTTTTTTGTAAGTCATCCTCTCCCATTTGAGGCAGAGGCAAAATCCCATAATTACAAAGAGATGAGATTCTGCTCCTTTCTAGTGATGCAATGCTGACATAACTATCAAAGCTGGTGATTGTATACTGATGTGGCAATAAGATAACTCTAAGCCTACTAGGGTAAAGGAAAGCACACAGGATGTGGGGAAAAAAAAAAAAGGTTAATAGATTTATTTTTCCAAAAATCATTTACTGACTTTTGGTGAATTGCAGAGTTATTCAAAGACTGATTTTCAACTATTGACATGGTTCACAGTGATAAAGTAATCAGCATTTCTCAGAATATTATGAAGAAATTCTATGGTCCATGGAAAAGTCATATTCAAAACAACTGGTGTAAGAATGTGTTTGTGTAGAACGAACATTTTTATGCAATGAGGCCAGAACATTAAATTAAATATCCCATATTTTAAGTTTTCATTGCAAAAGATTTTGTAGTTACATTCCAAGTTATCAAACTTGAGGAATGATATAAATAAGACCTAACATCCATGCTATTAAATTAAGCTGCTGCCAACATTATTATTGGCAGTAAAATTGCTTTGATTGCTATCAGCTATAATCAAATATAGGAAAAGCTTGGAATGCTGATATGTTCCACAGTAGTATGTTCTGAAATAGTCATTAAAAAAGAAAGCTCTGACATGACATATCTCTTTAAAATTATGCTCCACAGTAGCAGATAAATAGCATAATGAATTCTTGGGTTGCTGCAGCCTATGTGTTTAGGCTCAAGTTATTATTTTATTTCCATTTGTCTTTTTGAACAGTTTAATGTTGTAAGTAAGCCCCAGCTCAATATACTGAATTATTTACAAGCCTGTGGAGTGCAGATGCCTAACACAGCAGTTCTGGAGAAATCTCTCCCAGCTCTAGCCAG
Organism: Cisticola juncidis; assembly: GCA_013400215.1. Taxonomy (NCBI): domain Eukaryota; kingdom Metazoa; phylum Chordata; class Aves; order Passeriformes; family Cisticolidae; genus Cisticola; species Cisticola juncidis. Next base: position 2,224,256 of record VXBR01000283.1, on the reverse strand, counting down.
GACATGCATCCAAAACAGAGAGGGCAGCTCTCCAGCACCCAGATCAGCCTGGTCTGTCCAAGCCCTGCTCAAGGACAGGGTGAATCTCTGCTCACAGCCTGAGGCTGGGTTAATTCTTTCCATAAGGAGCCGCTCCAATGCACCAGCAATAAAAGGCAGAGGAGAGGCAAAGCTGCACAGCTTGAAGGGAAAAATCGGAGTGTGAACAGACCCCTGGGGCAGCTGCTCAGTCACCACGTAGGCAGGCTTCAGGCAAAAACTGCACACAGACCTGGGGCTAAGCCTGAGCTTTGTTCCGCTTGTGGCTTTCACAGAAACCCAGAGAACATGGGCCGAGACCATAAACACAGCTGGATACCGAGGGTTGTTCCTTCCCGGGCAGGAACACCACAGCAGAGCCTTCCCCTGGCCCCAGGACATCCAGGATCCAGCTCCCCAGGATCCCTAAAGGCAGAGAGCAAGGCCAGGACACGCTGAGTGAGGGCAGCAGCCACAGGGGATGCTCAAGTTCACTCCACACTCACCCCCAAGGGAAATCACAGGGCTGGGTCAGCTCCCAGCTCCGCAAAGCCACACTACTGAGGCAACAGGGGAGGGAGAAAAAAAACAGTCTTCATAAAACAAATCCTACAGGATTTCCTCACAGTAATCCTCTGCCCAGAGTGAGGTTACCTGCATTGCTTTAGTCACCTGCTGTTTTGAGGGGTGTAACTGCTGGAAGAACAGAAGGGCAGGCTTACTCTGTTATTTCCCCCACGTATTCTGGAAAAACAAAGGGTTACCTCCAGATACCCTGTCTCAGTTAGAAGTGGAAGCTAAAATTCCCCTCAAGGCTCATGCATTGTCGTTGAATTTCAGAAAGAAGCAGAATTAACTGCTTCTTGCACTTGGACTCACCACAGACAGCTTTTTGCCCCTGCAAAACTTAGTGTGAAACCACTGCAGTGACAGCTGGGGTTTTCAGAGGGGTTCATGAAGCAGTGCCTCTAAATGCCTTGGAAAATCTCAGTTTAAACACAAATGGCAATCAAATAATTTGATGTGAAAAAAATTGCCCTTTACAAGATATGTTTGTGCCAGTTATGTCCTATAATCTCACCTCCAGAGGTAAAATAACTTTCCTTTCCCAGAATATACTCAAACTGTGCCATAAAAATGTCATCAGATAGTGGAAATTCCATGTACTATGAGACAACATATATGTCAGAGGGAGCCAAATTCAGTCTCAAAATAATTCTAAAATAGTTATTAGAAATAGAACTAGAATTAGAAATGGCACGTATTTTTATTAGTTAATGCTTTTTATTAAGTGTAATCAAGGATGTTGAAAGAACAAGTGTTATTTTATATGTTTTAGGTGAAGTGATAGATAAAATGTTACTTTTAAATTAATTTGATCAGTTGATCCTCTTCTTCAAAATTATAAAAGGTTGAAATACGAGGTTGCACTTCAAGTATCCCATGGGTTTTGGACACAAGGCACAGTGCCAGCTCCCTGCCCCACACACCCCAGCCTGGGCATCCTGGAGCTCAGCTGGGAGGTGGCTCCTGACAGGGCATGGGACAAGGTGCAGGCAGCCACAGCCTTCTGTCCCTGCTCGCCCAGCTGGACCCAGCTGATCATCTCACATCTCACATCTCACATCTCACGTCTCATATCTCACATCTCACATCTCGCCAGTCCTGCTGCTTGGAAGAACGGGCAGAGCTGGGAAGCGGCGAATGGCAGCGTGTTCTTTGCACTACTTCATATTAAAAGATATTCTTTACATTTTGAAACGGCAGCTTATATCTGATCTCCTCACATGAAGGACAAAATATGCTGCTTTCAGTTATGTCACTGCATGCTATGTAGGAAAGCACAGACATTAACAGAGCCACGGCCAAGCACCGAGTGCATCTGCATTCTTTGTCTGCAGCCCAGGCTTTTCCTGCCTCGCAGTGACAGGATCAGGGAAGAATTTTCTGTGACTAATTAGGTTTTAACTTGCCAGAGAGAACATGGACATTGGCAGTCTATGGTATAATAGTGAAGCAAAGTTTGAACTAGATTGAACTTAATTTCCTTTTCACTGAAAGGAAAGAAAGATTAATGAAATATCCCCAAATCCATCCTGTTAGCTTTTATTAAATCAGCAAATGAAATTTAACCTTCAATTCTGTTATAAAATCTTTTCCTGTAGATTAAGTTTCTGCAAACATAAATGAAATAGACATACTCTCCCCTGCAACATTTTAGATATGAAAATTACATTACTTCAATCAACATCAATGTTACTTTAGGCAAATGCCATATTAAGAAACAATTATTTCTTGTGTTTCTTTTCACAATGCTCCCTAGATTTTATGAAATGCCAGAACTTTGCTAGTCCCTTCTGAAAACCACTTGCTGATATTCCAACCTGTCCTTGTTCTTTCAGCCAATAAGACAGAGTTAACTCTTCAGGAATACAGTGCTTCCTTTTATTAATGTTACACTTTTTTTTTTTTTCTGAGGGGCTCTAAGTCATGTTCCTCTCCCACCTTCTCTACTGCTTCTGGGCACTTGTTATTGCATTAACACCCAGCTGTACCATTCTTCTCCTAAACATCTCACTGCAGTTGACAGAGTGACATCAGGAAAACCCAGCACCCTCCACCTCAGCAGATGGGGACAGGCACTCAGAGGTTCTTCCTGGAGACTCACTAAAGTGCAGTGCCTAAACTTCCTTCTGGTCATACCTTGAAGGACCAGAGGAGGTGACATCTGTCTGGAGCATCCATAACTGCATGGCAAGGTCTATACCTTAGAAGCTATTTACCTGGAAATGTTAAATGAGTTGGGAAGTGGGGCTCTGCTATTTCTCACTGGTGAGCAAGGCAGAGCTGTAAAAATGAGTGTAATGAGCCCAGGCTGCATGGGGACCACCTCTGTCCTGCTGCCTGCACACCAGGCCCTCATCCTGCTGGGGTTCAGACAAGAGGCCCTGAGGGCTCTGCTGTGCTGCTACAAAGGGCAGAGAACCTGGCCTCTGAAAATGGGGTCCTGTACTACCCCCAGGTGAGAGTTCCCACCATGCCAAATGAGCCCTGCCAACCCAAGCCTTTGGAGAGCACAGGGCTCTGCAGGGGCAGGAGTGTCACTGCCATAGAAGTGAAAACATTAACTCTGTTTACGTCAAACCGCCAGTGCTTGGTACTGCACAAGACAATACGAAACTGTATAAAATATTTGCAATGATTGCCAAGAAAGCAGACGCTGCCAATACTCCAGAGCACATCCTCTGGAACTGATTACTTCTAATCCTTTAGAAAATATATAAATAAAATGATGCCAAGACTGATGGACAAGCCAGGGCACCTACTCATGTTTCTAACATACTGCTTTCCCTCCACCCCTTTCCCGTCTGTGTACAAAACGCTCTCCTCTTTTAGTAACTTAAGTTGACAATCATCAAAAGAAATCAAACTGTGTATAAACGAACATTCTGAAGCATGTCACAGTACGTCAGAAACTATAGAAATCTACTAGAAGCCTGCAAAACAAGTATTTAAATCTTCTAGTAATGTTTAGTAGAATGATTATTTAACTTACTAGCAAGAATGCATTTAACAGGAACACCAGAGGCGTTTACCCTTAGTATTAGCTGCTCAATCACAGAGCCTAATCCCAGAGGCCTAATCTGTGTGTTAGTGGAACACAGCAATTATCTACATTCATTAGAAATTAGAAAGGGGGAAGGTGGAGAGAAAATCTCAATGGGTTGGGATAATTAGTTTCACATACTCTCATTGTTTGCATGAGGCCAAATCCATATTGCCATTGAAGTCAAAGGAGCTTTTACTAGCCCATCCTGCCTTTTCTTGCTGTCCAGACCACCAGCTATGATCATTAGAACTGCTTGTCTTAGGCAAGAAGAGACAAGCTTGTTCTAGCCTTAAATATATTAGAATGGTCTTTCTTTCTCATAAGTGTCTAGTAAGCTAGAGTAAGTGGATTTCAATAGCCTGCTTGTTGGTAACTGCAGCTGGTGCCTGCTTTGGGTTCTTTATTTTGTGCTTAACACAATACTGCTTTAGAACAGATGGATTTAGCAAAGCTTGCTAAGATACTAAATAAGAGTAGGGTGTTCCTAAAGCAGCTGGACACAAATTGAGTAAACATATAATGGAAGACCCTTTCTTTCATTCTCCATTCCCTAATAAAGATGTAATGATTTATCACATTGCTGGAGAACTGACATTCCTCTCAATCAAAAGGTAGTGTTACGTCTCACTATGAGTCATTTATGGCTGATCCCAGGCAGGGGGAGAGAACAGGCTACTCTTGCAGCCTGATTTCTGCAAGCTCATTATAGTTACAGCTGTCCTCAGGCTGAAGGATTCAGACATATTTCATGTCTCAAAGTTCTACTGTAGCTCTTTGTAGCAGCAGATCTGTGTTCATTCTCAACCAGTGTAGCAATAAGATGTTCCCTGGTATTTTGTATTGTTATAATCCCCTTTTACTAATTACAGAAATTAGTGCAATCAGTTTTATTGAAGGTCTTTGGACTTTTCCAGTCACTCCAAGTGACCAGGAAACTGTGCATCTACAAATACCTATTCTGAGTGCAGGTCAGAGATTGCTATTTAGAGATGTTCTGTCTTCATTAATTCACCATAGATATAAATCTTAGGTGATTTCTGCATGAAAAGAATGGCAAATACTTGCAATTCTCTTTGCTTTGAGAACACACACTGAAATAAATCTTACTTGAAGGCCAACTGACAAAGTCTGTATACAAGCAACAAAAATACTGCCTCAGCACAACTGATCCTGAGTCTGAGTTGCAAAATGGGTAAAATCACCTTCTTATGAGATTCACCTTCTGCTCAGTGATCTCTGAAGGCCTCTGCTACACAAGGCAAAGAGCAAGTGCTGTGATGAGAGGAGGTTAGAACCAAGCAGGATGTGATGGATCTAAACAAAATTATATTCAAGGAAGTGTTTAATGCTGGCTGCATTGTGACTGCAGAAATGGAAGTGTCTGCAGAGACCACGAAGTGTCTCTGAAGTCATTAAGTGACTTTTGAGGAGAGGACTGCAGCTTCTCAATCCATCTGCAAACGATTCTCAGTTGTGACAAAGACCAGTTACTTCAGTTTTACTATAAGAACAGGCAGGGAGAGATGGAGGAAACAAAATGTTGCAGAAAGAATTTTGCTGTGCTGCACAGAAGGAGAAGGATCACTTCCCTGTATACTGCAACATCCAGCAGGGCCCTCTGCTGTATGAAACCTTGGTAGACATTTCATCCCCAAGTGCTTGGTGACAAAAAAATGTAAAATAGGAAGAACCAAAACAAATTCTAACCTCGAGTTCATTTTCAGACAGAGATCAAGGAGATTTTTTAAAAATGCATGTAGGATCACAAAATAATTTGGGTTGGAAGAGGCCTCAGGAAGACATCTAATCCAGTCTCCAAGTAACATCCCTACCACACAGACATGTGTATCCCCTTTTACAGAGAGAAATTTCCTTGTGATAGGGAAACAATTAAAAGAATAGCATTACCCAAGAATTACCTTTTCCTGGTGGTTTAAATATTTCTACATTTAAAACAGGCAGTAAAAGACCACTCTGTGATGACAAGGAGGTGCAAAACTGTCAAAGACAAGGACTGAAACAAAAAATTATTGGGGTGAATGGTTTGTAACAGAGCAATTAATTTATGAAGAAAAATCTGACTGATATAATTTTGGAAAATTTTTAGTAGGAAGCTACTGGAAACAGAGCTACCAAGTAGGAAGACAAACTCCTTCCAAGGAGCTCAAAAGCACATAACATCTGCATGGCAGAAAACAGAAATTGAATATGCTTTCTGGAAAAAATGTGAAGAGCTCAGTAAGAGCTCCTTTCCAAAATGTGTGTTGTTCTTCCTCGCTTTCTGGGTGGTGGTGGTTCTGCTTTCTCATGTATCCACTCAGCCTCAGAGAGAAACTCATTATTATGTAAAATACAACATGCAAACTCAGAATCTAAAACCCTATAATCTTAAAATCCAGCATATGGAAAATGTAAATTGGTGGTGTGGTGTGAGAAGCTGTTTTCATCTACTTCTGCCAGCAGTTGATGCCCAGAAGAAAAAAAGAAAACTTTGTTTATGTGCCATCCTTACACCAAAACAATTTCCAAAGAGCAGTTATGTGTCCCAAGTCAGGCCACCGATTGTTTTATTCAGCAGCCTCTCAAAGCACAACTGCAACAGTGTGAGGAAATGAATTTAAAGAATTTTTTTGAAATAGTTTTGTTCTCTCTATGGACATGGATATAAACCCACAGGCACCCATCTTGTAACTAAAGCTTATTCATTATGTGAGGTGGGAGTGAAGTGGGGGTGAATCCTGGTTCCTTCTCCTGACTCCGGTCTCATCCTTAGGTGAAGGCAACAGGGGAGAGGATGGCGATTTCCTAAAACCAGGAGTCTGAGCAGGGCATGGGGCTCACAGCTGACAGAGCTTTGGTCACAGCTCAGTGAGGGCCAGGGAGGTTCTGGGAGCAGTGCAGGTGGTCCTGCAGCACAGGACCCAGAGCCATGGGGCACAGAAAGACAGCAGCATGCTGTGGGATTTACAGGAGCCTGTGGGGCCAGGGACTGGCAGCTTGGGCAGAAGGGAGGGATTCTGCAGGACAGATGGAGAGAGGAAGTTGGTGGGGATAGCAAAGGGTCTAGGGTTAAGGTAAGAGACACCTCTCTTTATGAGGAACTTCTATCTGCCTTAAGCATTATGAGACAGCTATTCTTTCAAAAGGCTTTAAAATGCAGCTGCTCAACATATCTAAGCAAATTCTGTTGTAAGCATACAAAGTAATAAACTGCAGCCAATATACTCCACAACGAGCCTGGGCTCTAGCAGTAAAGACAATGATGCAAGAACCAGTTAAAAGTATCCATAAAATTACAAATGCAGGAGCCTCCAGACTTCCACTATTACAAGACACACAACATTAAAGGACACAGACCAAGATTAAAAGTGTAATTTCTGTAGCTATGACAACATTTAATAATCAATCTCATTTCATGTTTAAAGATCTCTCATAGGTTTTTAATTAAACTTTAGAGGATCCAAATGATAGGCTTTGCTGTTACACAGTATATATTTACCATGAGATTAATTCTGGTTGATTGATGTGCATGCACTCAAGCCAGTTCAGAATATGCTGCTTACAAGGCATGCAAAATCTGCTTGTACTGTAGCATACCTCAGCCATAATTAGCTGTCGTTAATTTCTTTTCATAGAAGGGCTACCTACTTTAATTATCTTTATAGTGTCAGGTGAACTGGTTTAGCAATTATTACATTTCACTCAAACCTTTATCCATATTTAGATTTTAACGAGTTTCAAAATTAGCCTAAGAGAATGAGACTTGTGCAGTCATACTGTTTCTGTGTGTGTTTGTGTCTATTTGCATGTCCCTACATTGGAGCTTTTTGATGCTCTGCTATTTGCAGAGGTCAGAGGTCAAACTACTTTTCTGTTTCATGCAAACAAGCAACGTGGAGAACACAAATTCTAGTATTTTTCCTCACTGCATGCAAAGTTGCCTTATTAGAGACCAGAAAATCAACATATGAAAGATAATATAAACATCCTCAGTCACAAGAAATATTTCCTAGGAATATAGGGTATTTCAGGTAGGCAGTGCCCACAGAAGAGGTCTTCTACAAAACCCTAGGCAAAGCCATGAAGCCAGAACAGATTGCTCAGGGCTTTGCTCAGACAGATCTGGAGAACCTCTGAGGGTCAATACTGCAGAGCCTCTCTTGGCAATTTGTCCCACCACTTATTGTCCTCACAGGGAGAAAATGCTCCCCTGCACCCAGTCTGAACCCCTCTGGTTTCAATGTACACTGTTGCCTCTTGTCCTCCCACGCTGCAGTGCTGAGCACAGCCCGGCTTCATCTCTTCTGTGACCCTCTGCAGGTACCAGGGGTTGCTGTGTGGTCCCCTGAAGTTGTCTTTTGGCTGAACAAGCCCTGGTCCCACAGCCTGTCCTCAGGGGCTCTGTGCCCACCATCCCTACAGGTCCTTTCCCACAGAGCTGCTCTGCCAGGCAGTGCCAGCCCAGATCTCTGCCAGGGATCTGCCTTCCCAGGGGCAGTGCCTTGTCTTTGCCCTTGAAATGCCAAGAACCTTATGAAATACAAGCCACTGGCCACCCTGCTGCTGGTGTCAGAGCCTGGCCGTGTGGGATAGCCCAGCTGTGCTGTGCTGCAGCTGCAGTCTGGTGGCTTCCCAGCACACCAGACCAGTACAGGACATCTGCTCCCAGACAGAATGTTAACTAGGCTGGCTCTCATCTCTGTGGTCAGAGCCACAGCATGGGACCATTTTAATGTCTACTTACTTTAAACATATTTTGAAGGCAAAATTTTGCCTTCACCACTTGGCAGAGGCTAGGAAATGGACTGACACAGGCTCATCTCTTGCCAGCCTGCCTTTGCAGGACAAGACACACACTAAGATTTTCACCATGAGCAGCATGTATTGCCCAGAGATGCAGGCCAAGAGAAGAAAGAAGCAGGTTCTAAATTCAGAGTAAACCAAAGGAAATTAATTGTGCTTCATAAACGTGCAGGTAAGTGCCAAAAGTTAACCCAAGTTCAGGCAGCAAGTAGATAAAAGAAAAAAATTCACAGAGACCATATGACAAAATTTCTGTCTCACAAAATCTCTGATCCAAATATCACTGGTAGATGATGTGAAATATTTTTGCCTGTTTGTGTACATGTTCTCCTTCCCAGACATCTGAGGTTGGCTGCCACACAGATGGGATACTAAACAGGATTGGCCTGACACACTGTGATTGTGCCTAAAGTGAACCAACACACAGGGTTCACACAGACAGACATGTGAATTGTCCATGCAGGCACCCTTCCAGACCTTGGGCCATGATCAAACAACACAGCACAAGATTGTACCATTATCTGTGTAACTTCATTCCCAGTTAGAGCTTCATTTCCAGTTAGGCAGTAATTTAGGCTGTAAAGATACCAGAAGCTACAGAAGCCTGGGTGTTCAGTGGGCTGGTTCTCACTCTGTCTATTCTTTCTTTAAATACGTGTACTAATGACTTGCTGAAAAACTAGACTATTTGACATTGTTTTGAAGTTCAAGCTGTCTTCAAGGCCCTTACCTTCAATTCACATGTTGTAAGTATTTTGAGTCTGGGATTAATAATAAATATTATTCTATGCATCCTTATTTTTTGCCTAATTTAATTACAGAAAATGCAATAGCCTTATGAAAACAATAGATGAGTTTTCAAACCTAATTAACATGATACAAGTGCACAGGTCACTAAAACAGTTGTTTTATCTGGAAGCCTTCCATGCAAACAGATAAAAACAAAACTACATTTAATTCAGCAACTTCACTGTAAAGTTAAATCAAAGATGACTACTTCTTGCCTAGGGGTGCAGCCTTCCTGGTAATAAATGCCTTCCTCTTGTTATTAATTTAGAAAAAGAGAGAGAGATATGAGAACCCTATCACAGAGTTTAAAATATGCCCAAGTCAGCCATGACCAAGGTTTAGTTGTTAGAGCAGCTCTCTGTCACCAAGGAGAAAATCAACCCAGATGTATCATATTATTTTATTATTCTAACAGCAAATTTTATGTTTAAGGTAAACCCATCCATTTTTCCCCCTCCTCCACCTTGGTATACCTTCTATACCACCCCAGTCTGATTCCATAATTTATTTGGATCTATAATGTAAGTTAGCAAGAGTTGTGCATCCAATGAAAAAAAAAAAAAAAGCCTAAGATTTTACTCTCATTTTACACTTTCTTGAATATTCTTAGAGTTTTGCCCTAAAGCAAAAAATGAAGCAAGTTTGATAATGGCAGAAGAGCCATTTTTAATTCAGGACTGCATTCAACAAGTGGTTTATTGCTCCCAGTCGAAAAGAATTAATTCCCTCATTTCTTGGAAAAGGGAAAAAATTTTCTCTGGTATCCAGGATGTCACATATCTGCCTACCCACAGGCATTTGTCTGTCCATCAGCCAAGGAGAAACAACTGCCCACTGGCAAATAGACAGTGCAGTTTGACAGACATCAAGGCTGATTCATCCAAGCACTAAAGCAGGCAAATATTTTGTCTACAGCAGTTGAAGGAGTTCCTGCCTACCACAGCCTTGCACAGCTCTCCTGGTCCTGCACTGCTGAAGATCCACACCTGAATACATGGCCATGCTGCCCAGCATGTCCTGGGAGGACTGAGCTGGACAGCCTCAGCCTCAGAGGGGATTCTCTCGGGGTCTCCAAGTGTCGTGACAGAATAAGGGGGTAAGAACAAGGTTGGAGGAGAAACTGTGCAAAGCGAACACCCGAAGACTTGAGTTCCTTTGGTGCAGCTTGGCAACCCAGCTTGATGATCATGTGAATGTGCGACTCCACCCTCTTCTCCAGGAGCCTCAGAAGAGCTCAGAGGGCTATGTGAAGATGTAAAAAATCCACGTATGTCCACATTCTCCATGTCTCCATAACCCTCATATTCCAGTAACTTTCTCTGTGCAACAGTCCTTTAGCAGATTTTTAGAAACAGGCTCACAGCTTTGTAAGCATACAGCCAGTGTCAAAGGCTGTATCCTCCTTATACTAAAACCATCACATTTTTATTTAAAGAGGAGTTCAAAATTTAGGGCTGTTTTTCTGCTTTGTTCAAACTCCTTAATTGTTGGAACATGCTACCCATTAAAATCATTACCTCTGAAATAATTTCTGGTTTTATCTATATCTCAAATTCGGGACCTTCATTATTTTTAAAATTCTGTGAAAGATCAACACTTAATTCATAATTAAATTACCTTTTCAGAAGACTCCATAAGAGCAGGTTTTGGACGAGTACAGAATTGCTCAGTGAAACTGAGCACTTTGGGTTTCCCCAAAGAGAGGCTGGTCATGTGGCCAGCAGCTGTGACAGAGCAGGATCTCTATATAATGTAAAATGTAGTAATGATTACCTTTTCCTGTGCTCCCCAATAAAATACCAAATAAATTATAACTTAGAAGAAAAAGAAAGTTAGTGTTTCTTTGCAAAGATTAAAAAAAGCAGTGACGATTCAGGAAAAGGAAAAGAAGATGAAGAATAAATGAAAGAAAAAATACTTCGAATAGCTTTTGTACAATCATACTTCCCCAGATGCACAGAGCAGCTTGCAGTTTAGAATTACTAGAAACAATTAAAATGAAACAATAACAAATGTGCAGTCCAAGGGCAAGGCAATTCCCTTCCCTCCCTTCTTCCACCTCTCTCAGCCTGCAGCCAATCCAAAGACCACAAAGAGGCTTGTGCCCTGCAGGCAGGTAAAGTTATGAAACACGGGAGAGAAAGCCACCCCAGGTTCACACCAAAATGCATCTCAGTGCAGGTTTCTCAAAACAAGCACAGCAGGGATTTTGTGGTCAGCATCAAAACTGCTGAAAATAGGTATTTCTTCCATTTGCCCTCCCTAGGTGCACCCTGCTTGAGTCTAGAGAAAATGCAGCAGCACATCCCTGTCACATACAGGAGAAAGGATAGAAAATGTTTGGACTTGTTGAATAAGGAGCAATAAGGAATAGTTATCAACACCAGGAGACTCCTCTGGAACATGGAAAGAAAGATGTGACAAGAGCTACCAGCTGGAAGAGGAGACAGAATGAGTGATGACAGGACCTAAAATGGTTTGCAGTTGCTTCTGGGCTGCTGCAGCTACTCTTTGCTATATTTAGAGAGCCAATGGCCAGAGCAGCCTTTTGGCAATGTATTCCTCTCACCGAGGTGCTCTAGAAGATGTTGCTGTTCATCAGAGGGAGGAGGCCTTGGGAATCCAATTTAAACTAAAGGGCTGCTGCTATGGAATAATGTATCCAGCCATGAACCCCAGCAGATTTGTCTCGTCACTTTTTGTTCTCTAAGCAACACAGGCTAAGAAACAGCTCCTGAATTTGGGGTACAGAGAGCTACAGAGATTATACTGTCACACATCACCAGTGGCATTTTCTTAGTCCTGTCCTGTGCCAGTCCCAAGGTGTTGGTAACCTCAACTAAGCAGTTTTCTGTGGTACTCTCTGGTAAGGTCTTGATTTCCACCCCAGAGCTCTGGAAGCACACAGCTTTTAGCTCTGGAGTCCCTCAGTCTGTTCCCACTGTGGTCAGTAGGGCAGGTGCTCTCATGTGGGACGCAGAGCAGGACTTCAGAATCTTGCATGAGGCAGTTTGCTCCTTCATCAGGACAAATCATGTGTGAGATGAAAGCACGTGTTCCTCTGCATATGGCACATCCTCATTTCTACTGGCCATGTGTGAAACTGAAATATGAGCACAACAGGGCCACAGCTTTTCTTCTCTTGTACCACTTCAGTTAGAATATGTCCCAAGGCGACTTGGTTTTGGCAGTCTCCTCTCCACTTATATTTCTGGCATTTCCATTTCTTTTCCTAATCAAAATCTCCATGGCTGGAACAGCAGGAAGTAGTGAGAACTGTGGCAGTTTCAAATCTCAGCTAGTGATGAGGAGGAAAAGTGTAGGGTGAATGCTGTTTGCTGTAATCCATGCCTGCCCAACACCACAAAAGTTCAAGGATTCAGGCTGTGACCTGTTCTGCTTAGATTTTAAGCTGGGGTGGCATGCTGAAGAGCATGAAGGGCTTGAATTTGACAGGAAAGAAACTTCAGGAGCATTTCTTATGAAGGTTGTGCTCAAGATGGCAGAAACCTCAATCTTTTGGCCATCTTCCCAAGAGGAACTGGCTAAATTAAGGCCCCTTTCAGTTGTGGATATAACCCTAAACCAAAACCACTGGGATCTGATTCAAAATCTGCCTGCCTGGAACTGAGGCAGCTGGAATTCAAAGCTGGAATTCTAAAACTTTCAAAAGGAAAGTTCAGGCTTGCAAAGGAAAACCTAAATTTGTCAAACCCAAACAAACACACCTCAGCAGTGAGCTCTGAGCCCATCCTCTGCCTTTCGAGGCCTTGCATTCCTCACGTCCCTCTGAAAGCACAAGGCTATTCCTGTTCTCCAAATGCTTGTTTGCATGGAGACAAGGCAGGATGGAAAGAACTGGCTGTGTCATTTTACTCTCCAGAGACCAGCACTGCCAGGCAGCAGTGGCAGGTGGAGGATGCACTGCAGAGCAGCAGGGATGCCCCTCAGCTTGCCCAGGCTCTGGCAGTGAGCATCCTCTGCTCAGAGAGCTTCATGGGCAGCTCACTGCTGAACTTCTCTCCGAAGCCCAGAAGTGTAGCATAGACAAGTATTCTCACTCTCCTGAACTCTATAAATTAACAGTGAGTTTGACCTGGATTTCTCAGTCTTGTTCATCAGGCATAGGTGGACTGAAGAGAAGGGAAACAAAAAATCCCACAAACCACCACCCCCACCCTTGTTGCAGCTTTGTTAAAAATGTACTTTGGAAGCAGTTAAATAAAGGGCATGTGGCTGCCCTTACAGCCCCCTAGGGATGCTGTGCTTGTGGGAAGTGCAGTGATGTTGGATGAAGTCTGCAATAGCTCTAAATCTGCTGCAAACACCCTGCTGGGTCAGAGCCAGGTGAGAACCAGGGCTGAGGTAGAGAACTGGAGGCCACATCTTTATGCAGGAGGGCATGGAGTCCCCTTTTATTAATCTCAAACTGATGTCCCCGACATCAATTGCATTGCACCCTTCTTTTTCTTAAACAAAAGTACTTGCACTCTAGAAGGCTGAAAATGTATTTCTCAGTTGTAAGCCTTCATTTTGCCCTGTAGGGACCATTACTAACTGCAGTTAGGGACAGACCTGCCCCAAACCTTCTGTGTGTGTTTCAAACACACCCCAGGCTCTCTTTTCAGAGCAGCAGATGCAAGCAGGGTGAGAATATGGGTTCAGCCTTTATTTCAACTTGGACTCATTCCCCACATTTCTACTTGGATCTATTTCTAACTACATCCATTATAACATTTAAGGTTTGCTTTGCCTTTTTTAAAATAGTGAGACTCTCAGCTGCACAGAAAGCCTTTGACATGTCTGAGTTAACGTGAAAGCAAACCAAGGTATTTGTGTCACTGCAGACAAGGGTGAAAAGGCCACAAGCAGCTGCTGAAACTCTCACCCAGTGTGAGGGGAGTGACGTTTCAGTGACAAAGTGACTTTAACACAGGACCAGCAGTCCAACAGCCTATTGTAATTCTCTTTAGCATGTTGTTCTGCCAAAGTCTGATCACAGAAGAGCACCCAGGGCAGTAGCAGCTCCCCTAAGGAAGTCACAGAATTCGAGTGGCCAGCATGCAGCATCACTAAACAAACAAGCATAAGGGAACATCTCCTCTGGGGTATTATGATAGTTCCCCCTAACCAAATTCCCTAGGGCTGCAAGACTGTACCCACAATGATTGTCTGACTATAACACCTGTCTCTCGAGTTCAGTCTAACTAGAAATCTGATGCAGAAAACTACTCAAAATATTTTTTTAATGCAAGTACATGCACTAAACACATCCAACATGCACAGGAAACTACAAAGAACTTTATATTCTTCATATTGTCCTGTGCAAAATGTTACAGAGACCTTGCTAGGATACTTTCCAGCAATTTATAAAATAAATGAAAATATTTGTAAAAAGAAACCCCAGCCCTGAATAAGAAATATGATCCATTATTATACAGCTCTGTAAATGCAGTACATATATACAGTAAATATAGTGAAGTGAATTTACTGATGTACTGTCCAATAACCACTAAATATGGTCTGATTGATCTAACTTTCCTCACATCTATCTTCTAGGACCATGCCTTTAGGGCAGGGGCCAACTCTTTGCTCTGAATTTTTCCAGCACCTTGAAGTTCCTGTTCACTCCTAAGCACTGCAGTATTGCCATTGCATAATATTGAACTACAATATTGTTATTGAGTAATATAAACACAGATACTTACCTAATCTGAAAAACATGCATTAGTACCATCTGGCCTGAAAAACTGTGACTCTACTACAATGAAAATACATTAATTTGCTCACGTGTAAAAACACTGATATGAGCAAAATTCTGAAACTGGCTTCAATTTCCTTTAGTACAACACTGACCTCCCTCTTCAGCCACTGGCTTCAAGTTCTCTGGGCCAAAAATTAACATGATTTGTCCTCTTTAGTTCCTGGGGCTTCAGCTGTCACATAGATAGTAAATGTTGTGTCAGGAAACAAGTTTTCTTCCCCAGTTTATAATATTCTAGACAAACAGGAATGTCCTGGACTGAGGTCTCAAGCACTTCCACACTTGGGGAATTCAGTCTTGTGTCTTTAGATGTGATTTCTTGACACCAGGTGGTAACTGCCTGTACTTTCTTACATACAGACTGTGTGCCACTTCCTTTAAAGATAAAGGTTACAGCATCTTTTCCAGGTGGTCTGGGCACCTCTGCTTGGATGTGACACACACTACACAGCCTAAATCAAAAGGCACTACTGTCATACACACTAAACTTTAGGTAATCTAGAACTTACAATGCTTAGTCAAAAAAAGGTATAGATTAGATTTTTATAAGGAAATAATTGGAACACAGCCAGCAGCTTTAATGGGATCTTCATCTCTGTCACATCTATCGAGGAACGAGTCATAAATGTCACATTTCCTTGTTTTGCTTTAGGACATTATGAGGCCATGGAAAGTGATCCAGGACTTGGCTGCATGAAGCAGTGGATTTAATCATATCTCACCTGAAAGCTTTTCTCTAAATATAGGGTGTGAGAAGTGCTGAGAACTGAGAACGATCCAGAAGTTTTGATCTTGGTGATCCAGATGTTTTAGAAAGAATTTGGGATAAGTCCCTCTCATGTGAAGAGCAACCACCCCTTAAGTTTGACCTATAGCCTCTGCAGGGACTGGAGTCACCTTGTGCCCAGCACCACAGAGCTGGGTGCTGGCAGCTTCTGCAATTCAAATAATCAGGAATAGTGGGAAGCTGAGCCATGTGAGTGTGTTCAACACTAAATCCATACATAAGAAATTGCCATGTGGTCAACAGGACCATGGCATGGTACCCCTTCATTAATCTGTGGAATGTATGTGTGTATCTAAAACAAGAGCTTCCAAGCCATCCCAAGAGGCACATACTAGATATGCACTGTAGCTTTGGTTTTTTCTGTTCCAGAGAAGAGAACCAGTTTGGGTACAAAACTTATTCCAAGGGTAAGATAAAAGCACCTCTTTTAAAGGAAGTTTCAGCTCGAAGCTCCTGAAACAAAGGGATTCTGCCATTCCTGAAGAGGAATTAGAGATCTTCCATAGCATCTTTAACACCACTCACTGCATCTGCACCTACTGCTAAAATAGCAGGTTGGAGGAGATTAGAAAACTGAATTAAACTAAATCTGAATTAAAATTAGCATTATAAAAAGTTCCTAAACTAATTCTGGGAGTTAGGCTGTGATCTTATTTACATGACATTCAATAAGGATAAGCTCCAGAGGCTGCCTAGAGAATAATAATATTACAGGATTTAAACTGCTGTAATTGGGACCCAAATTACTGAAATTACTCCTATTTCATACCAGAGAAACTGAGTAAATAATCTAGGCCTTTCTATCCCAATCTCCCAGGAAGATGGCCCAGTGCTGGGCCTGAGAAATCCACTATATCAAATAATCCAGGAGGGGGGTCAAGTAACTATACTTACACTTTTGTTTCTTAATTTATCGCTTCTATTCTCGCGTTCTGTTTGTATTTTGACACTTTCTGTCTCTGAAATGATAGATAAAAATAAACACTTTTTAAAGCAACAGGAATATCCTATCTAAAACCTGTTATGTTGTAATTTCTTAACCTGTTGCCCTGGGAAACATTTTTGCTGTAATGGCAAAATACTTAAACACAAAATAACTTCACTTTTACAGTCAGCTTTTCTGTTGGACACATGTAGTCTTGGGGATCATGTGAGCAGGTGTGGTACTATAGCACAATGGCAAAATCCAGCCTAAAGGAAGGAAACATTTTTGGATTGAAATTCAGTGTGGTTTTTTAAGGTCTACTAAAGACAACAATGACCAGTCCATTGAGGATTTACCTTTGGAAGGCAGTGAAAAGAAGGCATAGGCACAGAGCTGGTAAGGCAATGTGGCATTTCTGCACATCAGTAGATACCCAATGCTGATGCATATGTGGATTCCTTGCGTCAGGGGCTTTCCAGGCTGCTGTGGATGGATGTTATGTGTAAGCAGGTGGGTGGTGAAGGGACATGCCAAACCTGGGCTGTGGGGTGCAGAGCCACAGAGCTTCCCCACTGCTGCCTGGCCAGAACTCTCTAGTCAACTCATCTGCTGCAGAGCTTCCCTTCAGAAGATGAATGATTACAAATCATGGAAAATTTTCCTAATAAAGGGGAGGAAATAAATCCATCAACCTCTATTCTGTCTGGTTTAGTAGAATCTCATGGCACTTGTTAAAGTTTGATGGCAAAAAACTCACTGAACTTGAGGAGGGGAAAGATTAATACATTAAACCCCTTGTTCCTTAGCAGTTCTGCTTTGCAGAAGACAAAGTATCAGCACTTGCCTGACCCACAGGCAAGCAAATTCTTGCTGACTGCAGTTCATTTTCTAGGGTAGGTGGAAGGACTTGCTGCTCTGCCATGTGCCTCCCAGCTCCTCCTTACAATCTACCATGAACTCCTCTGTGCTGAGCTTTTGAGGGCCTCAGTGCACACAGTGAAAAACAAATGGTTCACACTGCTCCTAACTTCCCACTGGAGCAGTATTTCTCCTCTGTATTCTTGTGAGGGCAGCCTGGCCTAGTAGGCATCTCAAAGCTCCTGTTCTGGTAAAACTGGCCTTTGCAGCCTCCCTTGCCTTGTCCCCATTTTACAGGGCAAGCAGAGAGCAAAAGAGATTCATACTTTTTCCAGTCATGCTTTTCATAAGCAGTGGGGCAGGAGCCAACACTGTCTGCTCACCATTTTGTGCTCTATTGCCACAGCTACCAAGTCACTCAATTGCTCTTTTCATCTGTAATAGACTCCTTTTTGAAGAATATTAGAAATACCTGCTAGATAAGCTGTTTTGTTAGCAGGTCATGGAATTCTGTAATATTACATGCATCAGTTGGTATCTTTAACTCAAGGATTTTCAGACTTTGGCACCACAAAGCACTAACTTATTTTTTCAGACTTTCTTTCATGATATTTGGAAAAGCCTTTTTATAAGACTTGCCTTGAATGTATTGTCTTAATTCTCTATTTGGGTACAGTCCCAGTGGATAGTATTTTTCCAGTGCCTACTAAAGCATACAGAAGGGGCCAAAATGACTTTTAATTCAATAAGCTCAAACCCCCCTGTATAGATTCTACTGAAGAGCAAAATTCCATAAGCTGAGTCTTTATTTTCATTGTATTCAGAAAAAGAAATGTTTTTTTCAATATTAAAAAGTCCTGGGTTGATCAAATTGTTGCATATTTCTTTCTGGGTAAGTGGTAGTGAGTAGAGATCTCTGACAGTTCTATATTAAATGCAGGTGGCTCTGTGAATGCTATTCCTGTCTGATACACTACATTAACCATAACCTGCAATTTCTTCCAAAAGAACTGGAATGAATTAAATTGTTTAATAAAACCTTACTTACCTGGATAAACTCATTTCTAGTTTGCATTTAGGTTCCCCTAATACAGCTTACTAGATTAATATGTGTAACATAAAAAGTTAGAAGTTCTTACTTAGAAAACCAAACATGAAGTATAATCCTGATAGTTGTCTAAGATTTTCCTTTTTAAGATGGACTTTTCTTTTATACCTTTTCTTGCTATATACTCTGAATTGCTAAATTAATTTAACATGAATTGATAACTTCATTCCCACTTTATAGCTAAATTCAAGGTGCAAACACAAATCCTTCTGCATAATTTACATTTCAATGCCTCTCCACTGAGTCTGCCTTTAAACATGGATTTGGACATTAAAGACATCAAGAGATTTGGGAATGGACATACCTGGATGCAACTTTTTTTCTTGTTGTTGTTGTTCAGTTTAAAGCAAAACCACAGGGTGGAAAATAAAATGCATCATCACAAATCTATACCTTAACAAAACCACCGCTTACCAAAAGCAAGGATTTTAACACAGAAGCAATTCAAAGCAGCTATATTTTATCAGGAGTACAAACCAAAAATATTATTTTGCTTGGTGCATGCAGAATACAATAAAGTTAAAAATTTTGCTATTCCAAAATTTATTTTAAATGCCAGAAGTATGACTGGGAGAAGATAACAGCTTTATTTTGTTTTCATGGTTAAAGCAAGCCATAAAACTCTTTGTAACTGAGCGTGGTTGAGGCAAAAAACACAGCCCCATGATTCCAAGTGTAGCATCATTTATATCCATAAGCAGATTAAATTTTAAAAGTTCTCTCAATACCCCTGACCAGAGGAACAATGTCATTGTTAGAAAACACACGCACTGGTTACCTTATAATCAAATTTTCACTGCCCTTTCTGACAGGTTTTTAAGTTACTTAAGGGATCTATTTATATGTGGAAGCATCAACATCATGCAGTAAATCCAACCACAACTCAGTCACATATTTTATTAAGTTTAAGTTCAGTGAAAGTGCAGAGTAAACTAGGGCCCTATGTCTCTCAGTTACATCTGATTTGCGGTTGCTATAAAAAGGCCCACATGCCGCTCTTTCAGATGTGTTTTGGATTGAAAATAGGATTAATGTGCTAAAGTGTGATTAGAATGGTTAAACACGATTAATTGGAACAGACTTGTATTGCCAAGGGAGCTCCGCTGTTACTGGCCAGCCTCCAGTTTACCAAGTGAACAAAGCAGGCCAACTGTCCAAGTTTTTCCATGTCTTTGCTTATGTGCCTTTTCCTTTGCATTTTCTCATAGCCAGCTTGTCTCAGAGCAGATTAAATACAGCTGAGAATGTTGGTCTAGGTCTGCAGCGAGGATCCTCAGGGAATAAGCAGGAACCTCAGGCCCAGACTTGGCTTCTCCAGTGCTGGTTGAAAACTGCCATGCACCTAGGGCAAGGGTCCAGGTGGATCGACTAGGGAGTGGGAGTAATTTGGGGTTTTTAAAATGATCTATTAAACCCCTGAACTTTAATCAAGCTGCTACCATACTGACAGCTGTGATTTACTCACACATGGCTGCGAGGGGTAAAAGGGGCAAGGACTGCAGAGCTCAGGCACTTGTCCCCAGCTTCAGAGCACAAGCGTGGGCCACACGTGCATGCCCCCCCCTCCTCAGGTTAGCACACTGGTGTGCTTTTATCATGGGCAAAATCATATGTATCTGTGCCACAGAAAATCCATTCCATTTTTTTAGTAGATACTTGTCTGGACATTGAGAAAACGCTGCCCCTCTCCACTAACTGCCCTTCCCTCCCCCCTCACCTTTTCCAAGCACAGATTAAGGATTTAAAGCTTAGGTAATCAAAGCTTTAAACTGATCCTGCCTGGAGAAGTCAGAATGGTTTAGTATATTGTTCTAAAAACAGAAATACCTCAGTGGTTTATTGCATGAAGATATTAAACTTTGCACAAATTAAACTCAGGAGTGCAGACATTTTGAGCTAAATTCCTGGCTATAAGCAACTAAAACCTTCACAGCAATTAAAACCATGTTTGATTTTTTTTTTTTAATAACTCCAGGCGCAATTCAAATCACAATGGGATTGCTTTTCTCAATAACAAAATCATTGTACGGCTTGTGGAGTAATGGCATCCTATCTGGGAATGGGCTTGGAAAACACATATGCATACAAGATCTCCAAGACAGCATGCCCTATGTATACAACTGTCTTTTAATATTTAGTATCCTTCTTTTAAAACTATCTAACCACTAGGAACAGAAGGGTAACCATATATTTATCCTCTGGGATTTGAGATCCTGAAGCAATTATTAGAGAAAAAAATGGAAGATAAATTCAGGGATATTTCTTGCCGCACTCTAGTTCATTTACGTGACTGTACATAAATTTCCATCTCTCTGAACAATGCAAACAGAGAGGCAAACAGCATGTGCTATCTTTGCTCATAATTTAGAAACTTGCCTTGGAGTCAGTTCAGTGTCACTTCCCCTCAGGGGCTCAACAACAACCTCTTTCCTTGCTTGCTTCTGGCTTTCCCTTCTCTGCATTCCCATCTCCCATTCTCTCGGCCTCCACTGCATTGGGTAGATGATATTGCTTCAAGTGCAGTATGGATGTCTTTCTGTTTTTCATTTGAAAGGGTGGTAGCACATAAAATCAGAGCTTAGTTTTTGTTAGAAGGCATCTTTAAGATGATGCTAGGGGGTCTTTCAGTAGACCAAGTTTCCCAAAGCCCCATCCAGCCTGGCCTTGAACACTGCCAGGGATGGGGCACCCACAGCTTCTCTGGCCACCCTCTTCCAGTGCTTCGCCACCTACATAGTGAGGAATTTCGTCCTAATATCTAATCTCAACCTAGCCTCTTCCAAGGTACATCATAGTGTGCCAGAAAAATAAAAAGGAGACTCTTGACAAGCCTCTTCACAAGCTTTCTATCTTCTCTTCATGTAAACACAGCAACTTCCTCTAGTGCTGGGCAGTACACATTGGTGGCAGCAAATCTCTTGCAAATCTCTGATTTTAAGCTGCTGCCACATGTAAATTGGAGTCCTAAGGTTTTCTTGTATAGTTAGATGATCAGCATCTTTAAAAATTAACTGCAGCTGCAGAAGAGTTAATTACTGTTAAAGAGTTAATTACTGTTAATTACTGTTAATTACTGTTAACAATACCAATTGCAGTAGTCTGACACACTGTGTAGTGATCCAGGTGGTCCTGCTAACCTGTCGTCTCAGTGCTTGCAATGAGTGACCCATCCCCGTAAAGATACTCCCAGAGTTCCTTTTGTAAATGCTGGGAAGTTATTAAAGCCTTCCTGGCAATCTGGGATTATGCCTTTCCCTGACCAGGGTTCAAGGGGTGCTTCTGCAGCTTAAGGCCTGCTGCCATGGACACTCCCAGCTGCCCTGCCTCTTGGAACATGTGTCTGGTCAAACTTTTTAGCCCCAAACCCAGAGCACAGAGCTGAGCATCCACCAGGAGAGAAACACATCCAGCATTGAAGGTCAACCCACCCCACTGAAAAGTCTGGTTTAAAGTAACCTTCCAAAGCCCTCTGCAGGGACAGTCCTTTGGAGCAGTCCAGTTTGTCACCGAAGCCATAAAGTCATCATCCAGGTGCTTTGAAAACCTCTCATAAGGACTTGCTTCAATCAAAACACTCTCAGTTCACAATGATGCTTTCTTTTGTGGTTGCAGAGGCTGTTTCTCCCTCCAGTACATGGGTGTTCAGTACATGTGGTTCAGCAAGAACAGGAGCAGCCTGATGCCTTAAGCTTTAGCTTTCATATTCTCAGATTCTGTGCTGCTTAGGTGTAGTTCTAAGCCTCACACCAAGTGCCAGTAAGCTCTCTTCACAGAACAGGTAGACAAAACAAATCTTTTCCTGCTGAAGACCAAGGACAACTTTCAAGCCAAAAACATAAACAACAGGACTGAAGAAAGAAACAAGGATGAGACCTCACAACCTGAAGCTGTAATTGGACAATTAAGCCCCAATATGCAAATGGATCAAAACTTATTAAAATGTAAAATCTCATTGAAACCAGGGTCTCTATTAACTATATGGAAGCTGGACAGAGCAAAGCAGAACACGACCAACATGGGGAAATCAAACGTTCTCCCCTTTATTCCCGAAATGGCCAGTTATACACAGTTTCAAATAGTTTACAGTTGCAGATGTTTTCTAATTGATATTCAGCATGAAAAAGAATGCAAACAATCTCAGTTTAAGGTAGCTACCGTGAGTCTAACTATCCTATCTAATCCATACACACACCTTAACCTAAATTCTAACTGTGCCACAGGCTTATCTACTTCTACATAGGCCCAGAACTGTGGCCCAGTTTGGGATAGCTCAAACTTCATTCCATAATATGTCATCTCCATGTTCTCTAAGAAATCCTGTTACATCTCATGACTGTTCAGCCATTCTGTGACTATTCTTAGTTCACCCTGGGTGCAGCCTTGGTCAGGCTCCTGTCCTGCCCTAGGTGGATCCTGGAGGCCTTTCAGTAAATGCCTGCTTTATTGTCTAGATCTGTCCAGTCTCTGTTTCAAGTCAACGTTCCCAAGGCATCAGCCTGTGGTTCACAAGTTCTGACAATTCAAGTGGTGGCAAATAAAAGCTTCTGCTCCATGCCTGGCCAAGCTGTCTACCCAAGTTATGGTACCCAGGAAAAGATGGGCGTATCAAGCAGCTTTCCTGTTCAGAAGCCTTCAATGTTCTCAGGGTAGTATAAAAACAAAAATATCAACATCTATTTCAGTTTATATTACTGGGCTGATCTGAGAACTCCCATCAGATGTAGCTGTTCTGGCTGACAAAGGCACCATTCAACATTCCTCAGTCACCACAGCCTAACCTGACAGTGCTTGTGAGCACTGGGAGGGTATTGTGTCCTTTAAGACTTCCCTGGAAGTCATAGGTGATGTCACAGAGAGAACCTCTGGTGCTGAGTTATACAGCTGTGTGGATGCCCCATCTTGGTTAAGAGTAAATACTTCAGTAATATTCCCAGACAGCTGTTGTATTTTCAACTCATCAGAAGACAAAATGAAAGGTCAGTGTTTATATCTTTGGTGTGGTACAAACTGTAAACACCTGACACATTTCAAACTACTGGGGCACCAAGCTAAAAAAGTTTTAGGGAGAGAAATTCCACAGATGGGTCTTATAGTTCCTCACCACAGAATGCTGGATGTGACAAAGTCATCAGATCATAAGAGTACCTGAACCAGGTCCAAAGGTCCAGGCAGACTTGTGTCCTGTCTTTAGCACCCACTAGTTCCATTTTTCATAACCAAAAAATTGCAAAGACACTTTTTAATTGAAACCAGATTTTTGAATTCCTTGTGTAATAGGCTAAGAAAGCACAAAGCACAACCTGGCCTCTACAGCACCACCATGTATTGGAAGCTGCCAGTGCTGGGAAAGCAGCAAGCTGCTGCTGTGGGTCCCAGGGTGTCCAGTGTAAGCCATGAGACCATCCACACATTCTGTGTCTCAATTATATATTTGGAGGTCTTGCCTTAGGAGAGGTTCCCATTTCTACTTTTTTGTCAGATATGATCAGTGTTTAGTGCATGTGCAGACACATATGACACTGCTTCCAGTTTTGTGTAGAACAAACCCAAAACTCTCTGAGAGAAAGCTGCTCATTTGTGTACTTTGGGATGCTGTAAGCCTGGCTTTAGTTATCCAACCTCAGCTTAGGGGAACTAATCTATCATCTTCTCACCAAACATGAGATATGTCAGCAGAAAACCTGAAGCTGAATTGTAAGTGTTCCTACAAGAGAATGGGGCAGAGACATGTGGATGGAGGGGACAGAGATGCAGGAATGTAGGTGGGAGCAGAATTGGGACCCAGGCTATTTATAGCACCAAGTTAAGGCAATTCAGAAGTTAGAACCTGAGTAGGACACCTGGGTCTTTGCAAGGCCATTGATTGTTTTGTGACCTATGGAAGTCACTTGGGTTTCCTTAGTTGTACATCCACAAAGCTGGGATTACCAATGTGACCTTGCACAGCACAGTGACAATAATTGCACAGAAGATGTGAAAGAATGATGGTAGCAGCTATTGTGCAAGTAGAATGGATATATCACATTTATTTTTCTACTAACACTTCCCAAAATAATATATTGACATTTATAATCCACTTTCCTGAGTTTTTCTCTTGCGTAATATGTAGCATTATAAAATATTTACAGGCTGAGTACCATTACATGCATATTTACAGACAATGAAGGAAAGAGAGCTGGAACAAAATCATGAAGGACTGGATGCAATAAGGAGCTGAATGTTCCAACCCCTTTCAAGGAAAGCAAAAGCACTGGTCACACTGAAGCCAGTGAGTCCTCCCTTTGATTTTAATAACATGCTTAAGTCTTTTGTCAGAAGGGGGGCCAAGAGCCCTCAGCACCTAGCAGGGCTCTGCACTCCCTGTACTGCCTGAAGTCATGCAGTGAAACAGCAGCAAAGTGGTAATATCTTCTCTGGCTTCCTGAATAGGACAACTGAGAAATTAAAGCTAAGAATGAAAGTCTGTCCCGGGTTTTACACAAAGCTCTGTGTACTCCAGAGAAGAATCTGGAGAGCTTAGTTACTGCTGGCTAAATACATATTCAGAGCAAAATTCTTTTCTGCATGCACCTGGTTTGCATGAATGCCAGGCTTGTGTATGCAAGGGAGGCGTGTGCACAGCTGAAAAGAGAAGCCAGAATAAAAATTATCCCTGATTTCATATGCCTGAGCAGGGAGAAAAGAGCAGCTCTACACAGACAGGTGTATATGACTTTCTTTAGGTTCAAAATCTAGTATAGGACACTGAGGTCTGAATGTGGTCTCTCTGGTCAACTGGAGTGGGCCCTTTCAACCTGAGAGTGATCCTTGTCCCTTCCAGCAGCACAGAAGGAATACATGCCCACTCTGTAAAAACAGAGGGAGGAAAATAACCAGTTGTCAACTCTTTGATTTTTCTGTGTAGTCCTGCTAAACCCTCCCACTTTTGGCTAAACCCGACCCTTTTGGGGAATACAGGACTATCATGACACATGTGGAAAACACACAGAGCTGGAGAGCAACATGTGGAGATGAGGAGAGCCGACCCTGGACCAGCAGTCCTTGCTGGCAGCCCCATCCAGGCATCCTCTACTCCAGGGCTCCCCAGAGAAGAGTCAGGTCCTTGAATGGGGGCTGAATGTGACGTGCAGGCATTCAGCAGCTTTTCATACATCTTTATCTCTTCTGTTGTAAGATCCAGTGCACTACACAGATTTATGGGAATTCTTTCCATGTTCACAACTTATAAGTATTAATAACCCGTCCAAGTTGGAAAATAATACACCATTCCTAACTCTATTAACTGCAGAAAATCTGGCTTCAGTTAAAATAAGATCCCCTTTAGCAATGCCCAATATCCAATAAATATTATATATAAAAAAAGCCAGGCCGCATCTTATCTGAGGTACAGTAACTGTAATGTTTTTGCCTGAGGCACTGCAAACTTCAGGCTTAAGAAGTCAAAATGACAGGGTGCAGATGATCACTTGAAAGTTATAAATTTTAACCTAAAGAGTTACCTTTAAGTCTTTTATTTTTATCTAATAATGATTACAGACAGCAAATTCAGCAGGCTCACAAATCTACAAAGAGACGTTAAAGTTGTAGATAACATTCAAAACCTGTTTTCTTAATATTTGTGTTTCTGTCACTGACCTGCAAGGAAAAATGGCATTAACATTTCTGCCACTGCTATGTAGAAGTGGCTCTGAGTTTGCCAAACCAACATTTCCATCCAGTTGTCAATGGTTTTAAAACTACTTGCCTTCAAAGTTAAGACTAAATCCTTTCGTCCTTACCCTGACAAAACTCCTGTTGCTGTTAGTGAAGGTCTTTCACTCAATTAAGGCTTCTAGTTTCAGGTTAAGCTTTTCTGAGAGACTTAATGATAGATTTATATGTTTTCAGTAGATATTTGGTACTTGAATACCCAGATCTGGACCTTACTGGTACATAAAAACTACATTAGTGTGTTACAGTATCTCAGTGTCTTTTGGGATTAAATATACCAAGAGATGTCCTCAGAGTTATTCAGTGAGTCTTTCAGCTGGAAATGCTTCAGACCAGCACAGCCTAACTAGAGCTACAACTTTCAAACTAGCAGAAGTGACTTGCAGCATACCCTGCCTTAGCAGAAGTCACTTGCAAAGCCAGCTGCCAAATCTGTCCTATTGAAGACTGCTGGAGAATGCAAATTCCTCAGATTATTTACTGAGAGCAGCCTGTCTCTGGCCTCAGAAGTTCAATTAACTTGATAGGTAGTTAATTGAAAGTTAAAATCAAATATTGTCTCAGGTACTCCTCAGATGCCCTTCACCAAGTCCTGTTGCTCTGTTACCACATTTCAGCCTTTTCTCTTCCCCTTTTCTCAGGAAAGAGCCCTGAGGACAGTGTTTGGGCAATGGCCCATCCAGGAGCTGTGTGACAGACCAGTTACAGAATCCATCAATAGCTATGAGTAGTATTTGCTCCATTTCTGACATCCTCAGGAACTCACAGCATTCATTCATTCATTCATTTTCCCACTTTCTTGTTTTACTTTGTCTATTAGTCTATAGGCTAGATGCCATTTTGAAGAGTTAGTACCAAAATGACTCAAAATTTGCTTTTATTTGAGAGTGTGTGGACAAAACTTCTTTAAAAAGGAAGCAAGCTAGTGATGCTATTCATGGCAGCTCATGGACACTTCTGCACCTATGACACTTCTGGATGTTAAATCCAGAACGTTATTTGATTAAATTTTTGTTAATCACATTGCAGCACTGGCTGTCTCAGTATTGCTTATTTTAAAGAGTTTTTTTCTGATCAGAGAAAGTCAGAAAACTATTCAGCAAACTTCTTTTATTTATTATCTTGGTCTGAGGCAGTAGTCTAGCAAGCTTAGAATGGCTGAAGATTAAAGTCAATTGAGAAACTGAAAGGTTTCACATGCACACCAGAAAGGAAACTCATTTTCAGAGTGAGATCTGCACAGTTATCTCACTCTGAACATGACCTCATGAATTTGGCAGCTCCCACCCTTCAGCAGACTTTGAACTGTTTGGTGGATCAGTGGCCTAGTCTGTGACTTTCTTTGTAAGAGTGAGGGAAACCCTCAATAATTTTGCAAGGAACTGTCTAATCACTCATTCATCAGACTTATAAAAGCCTAAAGTTGATGGGGTTTTAATCCAGTTAAGGTCTGTTCTTTGCCTACTTTGTTTCTAATTCTTTTTCTCTTTGGTTTTGGTGGGGTGTTTTTTTGGTTGGTGCGGGGTTTTGTTTTGTTTTTTTGGGGGTTTTTTTGGGTTTTTTTTTTTTTTTTTTGCAGTGTGGGGAGGGTTGTGTTCGTTTTGTTCATTTTTTTTGTCTTTTTGCTGTGAATTAAGTGGGAATTTTTTAAGGTCCCTGTGAATTCAAAGAGAATGGCACTTTTACCCCAGAGACACCATCCTGGCCAGATTTCACTACAGCTGAAGTCCCCAGGGCCTCCATTTTTAGTTGAGTGGTGTCCATTTGAAGCATCAGTCCTGTCACTGGCTTTAGCAGTGCAGATATGCACAAGTTGCAAGAGGGCAGTGGGCCTCCAGAGGTACTGCACACATTACTCCCCCAGTGATGCTGGGCTTTTCTGCTGGTCCAAAGCTTTCACACTGAATGAGAAACAAGTGTAGGACACCTTGGCATGGGTTCAGACACACCTCACTTTTCCCATAAAAAATCTGGCAAAGGGAAAAGCCTCGTGATGCTATCTTTCCGCCTTTGCACCATATAAGCAGAAGCTTAGAAAAACTGGTATTTTTTCATGACAAATGGCAGTTTCCCAGCAAATACCCTGAAATTCTGGTTGGTATTTCCTTTCACAGGCATGTCACTTGGGAAAACAATAAAAGCCTCCTGCAGGTTTTGTGTGATGTTGTGGCAGTGGGATACAACTGTGCCTCCCATGTGCCCCACAGCCGGCTCTGCTGCACCACCTTGGTCACTCACAGCTTTGCAGGGCTGCAGGGCATCAGGGATAGAGGTCCTCACAGCCACTAAGGACCATCATTTTAACCAGGGGGCAGCAGATTTGAGGGGAAGATGGTCACACTGTAAATTGGATGTCTTGGGAAAGAGCCTGACATCAGGATACAGGCAGGGCCAGGGCAAGGGGGACATTGAATACAGCCTGTTTTCCTCTTAAAGTGTTTGAGGACAAAGGGCTAAGTGGGAGTCTGTCAGGGTGGAGAAAGCTCTTATTTTTATTTCCCATTATTGCTTTCGTCTGTGAAAGAGGTTTGGCCAAACTCATTACTTTCTAAGCAGCAGCAGTCATAGGGAAAAAGATACGGTGAAAACTGTAAAAATTGAAAAATATATTCTTTCATAATAAAGTCTGAACTAATGGCTTGCTTGGGTCTCAATAAAATTGACAGAAATTTGTAAAAGACATGAAAAACAGTAAGAACAGGAGGTTGCTTTGATCAAGAAATCTTCTGACATTTGTATTTCCAAGTTATCCTAGACAGTTACAGCAGGTTTTGAAAGTCGTTAAAGGCTCCTTTCACAAAAAGAGTTTGGACTGACATTTCCTTCAAATAGCTTTCTTTCTCAACCAAATGAATTTTTAAAGAGTGTCTTTAATTATGACAGTTATTGTTGTTATGGAGGCCGGATGTGTTTCCTGTTCAAAATTGCAGGAAAGTATTTTATGGTTTTCAGTTTGGGCTCATCTTAGGAGTAGATCAGAGCTGGCTAAGCCCAGTGACTGCCTGGAGCCAAGGCTGGTGTGGGGCTGGTAGCGAAGGGATGTTCTGCCTCCAGCCCCCTGCTTGGCACTGTGATGTCCCACCCCCAGTCCCAGGCTGACCACAAAGCCCAGGGTCTTTTCTGCAAGAGCTCAAACAGCACCTGCTCCCAGAAATATCCATTTTGTAGACATCACGTGTTAAAGATGGCTCCCTTCATCTTTGTCCATTCGTAGTTTTCCCTTGGGAAGGAAAGCAGTAGCTTTCACATTAATTTTGGGACTCAGACTAATAGTATTTAACTCACATACTAGTTCCATTGAAGTGAGTTGAAATTATTCACTTGTGCAGAGATCAAATCTCTTGAGAAGCTGTAGAAAAAATAAAGTCATGCTCCTAATAAATACTAGAAACATTCAGCCTCCTTAAGCACAGCCATTTTTAGTAATTAATTTGCTATAGTTGTAGCTAGCTGATTTAAAGAGTCAGATTTATTCTGATTAAAGCATTTACTTCTGTGTCAGCAGAAGGAAAATTTACTGCCCCAGGAAAACATAAATGTCAAATGTGTGCTTGAATATACAGAGTATGGTAGATAGAAAGAAGATGATGTTTTCACAGGTCATGTGCTTAAAGGTCAGTAGGGTTAAAGAGTACTTTTCTTGTTGTTTTAAAGCTGCCATACATGAAGAAGGAGCTGTGCAGCTGAAGGGAAAATGGCAAGACGGAATGTGCTCTAATGTCCACGGGAAGAGCACCGGGCGCTCAAAAGAGGCACATGCATGCAAACAACGGCTGGATTTGCCTCAAGACTCATAAAGAAGACTTTTATGTAATATTGTTCTGGTGCCAGAACTACTGCTTTTCTGTTCCAATGCACAGTGGCACTTTTTCTTTTTCAGACAACAGTAACCACAGGTACTCTTCACAGACTTGCAATGTCTAACATCGCTACACTTGTGTGAAAAATTGCTACGTCCAAACCTGCTCTTATCCAAGGAGAATTCCAGCCTCCAGAAGACAAAGCCAGGAATATTTCATCTGCACAAATGCAGTGGGGACAGGGGAGAGAAAATACTGAAACAAATTGAAACCAAGCTCGTATAGCCAGAAAATCCTATTGGAACTACAGGAGCAGTAGTAGAGCCAAGCTGTAGGTGCTGAGTGCTGGACCCCTGAGGGTGCCTAGGACACCAGCACAGGACCAGCAGCTATGACAGAGGACTCCTGCAGGAGACTCACGTCCTTATGGAGTGGTATCTGGAAGCCACCTGTATTTAGCGTGAATGGGAATTTTTAAAGCAGAAGTTACTACAGAGCCTATGAAATTCAGGCAGCCATAGACAGAAACATGAATGTGACAGTGACTTCCTGTATTTTGTGTGTTCTGGAGACCAGACCTCACTTTCCCACCACAAGTGCAGTCAGGGACTGAAATCCTGCTCTGTATTCTCTGGAACTTCAGGTCTCATCCTGCCTGCTGCTGGCTGTGGTTTGTTTTGAGGCCTCTCACCCAGCACCTCACAAGAGGTGCTTCAGGATGGGACCATTAGCCTCTATTTACATTGCCTGGTAATGCCATCAAACATTCTACTTCCAGTCATTAGCAATCCATCCCTCCTGCCTTTCCTCTCCCTGAGGAAGTGCTCACAGAACCTGTCTCATGGATTTCTGTTTTTTCATTATTGTTGTAGTCTCCCCAGTTTATCTTGCTCTTTCGTGAAACAACAATCCACAGATAGGGTTTCAACCTGACAGCCTGTTTGCAAGAAACCAACTGTCCAGGAGCAGCAGCACATCCTTCCCACATCCTTCAAAAGTCCACTTAACATGATTCATTGCTTTATTCTTTGCTTGAAGCATGTTTCACTTACATTAATAATATTTAACTATCACTTATAAATTCAAACACAGAAGTGGTTGCCGTTCTCCAAATGATCATATACATAAAATATTACAAGACTATCACTTTCCAGAGGTCAAATTCTCTTTGCTCCCTTAATTAGGATTCAAGATTTTCAACAATAAGCTGTTGCAGCAGAAGTATAGCTCTTTTATGTTTATTAATTCACATCTCTGCTTTTTCACTTTGCAAAGAGGAAAAAGGAAATGGTTTTAAGTGGGATAAGTACACTTTTTTAAAACAAAATAAAAAAAGGAAGTTCCAAATATGGAGGAAACAGAAGTGATCTGATTCAGTAAGAATTTACACACAGAGTCCTTAGTTTTTGAAAAGTTTATCAGTCAGTCCTTCACACCACATGAAGTGGTATCAGCATTTGATGTACTGTGTCTCATGTGCCTGAATATGCAAGTCAGAGTTCCTTTTCAATAAAGTTCCAGTCAGGAAATGGATCTTCTCACACCTAAAATGGCAATACCAATATCTTGACTTCTAAGTAATTTTTAATGTTTTTTCAAGAGCAGACTTCATTTTGTGACTGATTCAAATAAAGGGTAATATTTCATTATGAAACTATACCCTAATTTTTTAGATAATACCTGAAAGGAAGTAAATTTTTTCTGGAGTGAAAAAGGGGTGTTAAATCAGCCAACTTGCCTGAGAGGACAAAGTTAAACATAGTGAGCAGTATAATTTTCTGTGGCATGATTTTGCTACATCTAAATATAAAAATCTCACATAACAGGAACCATATCTTTTTGCATCCAAAAGAACCCTCCCAAGTGGCCAGAGAAAAAGTTCATAAATGTGGTCTTGCAAAAAATGCCTGTTTAAAAATTAAATTCAATAATGAGGAAAAGAACAAGCAGTCCCCACAAATTGTAGTATCTTACAATTAAGACCTTTTCTTTATGATTTTTTTATTTTTCTGATTTCTTTTGTATATATGTCTTTAGTATTTCCTCTAAGCTGGCTGTGCTACATGTGAAGGGATCTTTTGTGTTTTGGTTACGTACCTGGACTTCCTACCTGGATCTGGACTAGATGCCCACCTCTGTTGGAAATCATCTCTGTCCATGAGCAGGTGAATCCCCTTCTCCTGTGTCTCAGTCAGTCATTTTCAGGATATGTGGATTTTCCTGCTACACCACTGCCACGTCTGAGGAAAAAGTGCCTATAAAGTGGGACTTGGACCTTGTCAGCAGTTCAAGGCACAGTGGCCATTTATCTTTCAGTCTTGCAGACCCTGGTGCTTTCAAAAAGCAAAGTTCTTGCTGATGAGTGATGGGTGCAGCTTCCTAAGGCAAATGCCAGCAGTTTGATGGGAGGTGCTGAGGGCATTCTCAAGGTGCAGAAGGCTTCTCAGGCAGCACCCCAGCATTTTGGCTCCCCTCTGCCCCTTCCAGCCCCACATTTCAAAGTTTCCAGTGAAGAGATGACTCAGCTGCCTCTGAAGCTCTATCAAAACCACGTCATTTTACAGCCTGATGTAAACCAGCTCAGTCTTCAATTTACCTTCATATGCCAGCCAAAAATGGTGCCAGTTCTGATGCAAGTCAGAGTTCTGAGTCACTGTCTCATTAATTTCTAGATACACATTTTAGGTGCTTTAAAACTTTCCTCAAAATCCAATTCCCCCAGATTCCCAGTCGCTTTAACCTGCCTTCTTTGAAGTCCTTCCAGCTTTTCCTAGATATTTTTGGTAGTAGGGTGCCCAGAGCTGAATGTAATTTTGCTTCCCTATATATTTTCTAAATCCTAGCTCTTAAAGTATTAGGGATTTATGTGTGTGTATATATTCTATTATATATTATAGTATATCATATAATATATAATGTGAAGAATTTGCCTTCATATCAGTGATACCAATTTTATTGGGAGAGAAATATTAGCAGGATTTGATTTTGAGTCACCAGCTGTTTTTTCTTTAAGGTTATTTCTTTTTTATTGGTGTCCCAGTGAATGACTAAAATATAAACTAAGTTAAGACTTAACAAAACACCAGGACGATTCATACAAGCATAAAATTATATTGGTCCAAATTTTTCTGAACTCTCTCCAGAATGCTTTGAGTTTATTGGACAGATTTCAGGTTGCCAACCCAAGTTTTCAGAACCAGACTGAACATTCTCAGATATCAAAGCTGCCAGTGCCATTTCTCCAATCGAGAGAAATGCCAAGCTTCAACAGAGGATAAACAACAGCAGTGGTCACAGTACAGCCTCAGTTTGCAAATCTGAGCAAATCTTTAGTTCATATCAGTGATATTAATAATGGACTTTCAATGGACTTCAGTGGGAATTAGCCCTTATACACACAGACAAGAAGTGTTTGTATCAGCAGATATCCTCTAAACTGTGATGGCTAACATGCATTGACTCAGCAGATTTGAGTGTCTCTGTAAGAAAGTTGTACCAACATGTATAATGTAGGTGGTGGAAAGGCTTGAGCAGAGCTATTTCAGAGAGTTGAAGAAATACAGAAAAGTTTTACATGAGATATGAAATTCAGTTCTGAATACCACACTCTCCTTGACAATTCTGGCAACCTGCTGAGTCTGTCCCTGGATTCTCCATCAAAATGGAAGTCTTCCTCACATTTTCCTAAGAGAAGAGCCATAGGATCCTCTTTTCTCACTGTGACTTTCTTGATTACTCTTGTAATAACAGTAACCGATTTCAGTGTCTTTGTTTCTGTGACAGCTTGTCAGCATTTTTGTTTTCCTGTTTGGACATTAAACTTTCCAGGAAGTGGGCTGCCTTTTTACCAAATGAGACAACAGCCAAGACCCTCTCTTGTAGCTCACTTCCAGCTGGAAAGAAGGGGAGCCTCAATTCCCCAAAGAAAATGCCAGTGGAAGAATTTTGGGTGTGGAAAGGTGCCTGGAAAGCAGACACTGCCCCAGAGTTCCATTCACAGACAGTCAGAACAGGCCTCATGTCCTCACACCAAGTGAGCACGCTGCTGGTAGCCTGGGGCTGGTATCAGCTGTGCTTTGGGGGTACCAAGCAGTGAATGCTGAATGGAAACCATTCACCACAGCAGGGATCTGCAGAGGTTTTTCTTGTGCTGCCCAACACACCCAGACCAAGAACAGCTTGCTATAAAGTTGTTATATGAACCTGGAAAAGGATTTAACAAACTTAACAATGTGTTTTAAGATAGTAGTATTTCATTTTCCAATTGGCTGAAAAAAAATCCTCTGCTGTCCCACACCTTGTGAAACAGCCTACCTTAAAAGCTCACACTAATTTTGTACTGGTGTAAATAACAGCAGAGAGCAATAAAAAAAAATCACTCTGTCTGTACCAGGCTGAAAACAGACAAAACTCCATCCTTCCATTAAAGAGCCATGACTGTCAGAATGGATTGACATAACCTCCCCAGCCCAGTGAAGGGCTGCATGGAGCTAGAACTGCTGTTCAGGCTGCAAGTGTGTGTCTCTACTAGAGATAACAAAATGCTGCTGACAACATCCAGGAGAGCAATCTCTGCTGAGCTAGGTATGTTTTTTTGAATGCTGGATTTGAAGGTTTTAAGCAATTACATCTTAAAAATTCCACTTTCCTTTGTAAGCTACACAGTTACATACTATTGCAAGTCACTCTGAAACTATTAAGCTAAAGGCAAGAAATAGGAAAACACGAGGACTTTTGAGTAGTGAGAATTTGCACAGGGAATCAAAGAGGTTTCAAGTTCACTTAGTGCAGATGTTTCTATAATTGAGACACACTAGAAGAATGCATTAATGCACAAATCAGTCTTTCCTACAGTTATCTGAACCATAAAAAAATGTCCATAGCCAGGATACAATTCCCTATTAAATCCTATAGGATACTTTAAAAAAATAACATAGGTTCTTTTTTTCCTATTAAACTCTTCAGGACTTTTTCAGTAGGGGAGTCCACAGGGAGCACAAACAAACCTAAAATCTGTTGACCAATTCACCCCATAACCCCTTTTCATACACTTGCCCACAGATACTAAGGATCTGAATTTTAATGAGGCCAGCTAAGTGCAGCTGGTGACCTGAAAGATTTATTACTCCCATTTAAACCAGTAAGACTTCCTTTGGAAGTGGCTCGAGCTCCCTTTACTGTATGTGCCCAGCCATCCATCCAGCCCAAGCACAGACTCCTGCATGCAAAGGCAGGAACTTGCACCTACACATTTGCTGCTGATGCAAAACACACAGCCTCACAGGTAGAGGGAGAACACAGAGCCTCACAGGCTTTTGACTTCTCAAAACTATAATGGTTGAAGCACTCAAAGGAAAGAAAATGTCTAAGACAGATCCGAGGCAACCCAACAAGAATGTTTTTTTCTGAGCTTTCTAAGCATGTTGTAATC
Source organism: Cisticola juncidis (assembly GCA_013400215.1). Classification (NCBI taxonomy): domain Eukaryota; kingdom Metazoa; phylum Chordata; class Aves; order Passeriformes; family Cisticolidae; genus Cisticola; species Cisticola juncidis. The sequence continues at coordinate 2,188,653 of VXBR01000283.1, read as the reverse complement.
ATCTTTGGCTGTTGGACACTTTTAGTGTCCAACATATATGAATAGAATTGGCATCCTCAGCCAATTCTATTCATATATGAATATATGAATATCCTCAGCTGAGGGTTCTCCTCAGCAATGAACTGTAGCTCCCTACCCAAAATCGGCAGGATCCAGCTGTACCCTGCTGTAACATCCTCCAGGAAAGTTGTCTTTGTGTAAACCCCCAGGAGTGACTCCTGCCTGCAGGTTGCACATCTGTTTGCTCCCAAGAAACCCTCAGCCTCCTGCTGTTATGCTAAATTCAGAGATCTCCCAGCCTCAAATCCAGAGGTCAATTAAGATTATCAGGTGCTGCTTCTCAAACATACCTGTTTGCCCGGGAATGCTCCTCTAAAAGAACAGCAAACCACTTTTTTTTTTTTTTTTTTTCCACCCAGACTTGCCTTGATTATCGTGAGGGACTAAAATAATGACACAAACAAGAAGGAAATCGTGTATCTCTCTATCTCAACCCAGCAGGAGGCAGATGGATAAGTATGAATAACAAATTACCTTGCAGTGATTTCCACTAATCAGCCTCAGGGCTGGGCTGGTTTAGCGTGAAACCATTCTTAGCCTTTTCTGACAGTGCTGGTTCAGGCGTTGGGCAGAGGACCCTACCCCCTAATTAAGAACCTGAAAGAAATTGAAAACAGCTGTGAATAATTAGACAATTTAAGTGCTGTTAAGAAGGAATAATTTTTGTAGCCATCGTAATAAATCTTATGCTGTCCGAACCCATACATTTTATGTGAACTTTTTTCTGCTGGTGGGTTAGTGCATTACTCATAAAAGAAACAGTATCCCTTTTGTTTTGATTGGGCCTGCTTAATAACAAAAGAGCATATCACTATGAGTGGAAGTGTGATGACAAAGAGAATAGCTTTTACTTTTCTTAATTTTCAATCGTTGTGGTTCAGATCCTGTGTCAGATTCCTGGCATGTGAGTTTGGTGCAAAAAAAAAGAATTCTTGATTTGCACTGTAAATAATACCTGAAGCCGAGCTACTTAACATTTTTTAGATTTCTCTGGAAAAATACATATCAGGAAAATACTTAAAAAATCAGCAACTGGCCTATTAGCTCTATGTAGCAGATAAGTTCTTGAAGTATTAACTAAGACCTAGGGAAACCTTTTTTTTTTCTGAAATTTTCCACCTTCTTTTTCAATCTTCTAACTTGTCTGGAATTCGATATAAAGTGTTCCACAGAAAGAAATTTACAGATGGGAGCTTTCATCATGCACTGCCAAGCCATTCAGTGCCTGATTCAGCAACCCGTAACTGGCTTTATTATAAATTAGTGCCATGAAATCCTAAATTTATATCTAATTTTATGTTGTGTATAGCTCTTCTAAAGGCTACTGCTCAGTTCTTAATGGCAACACCATTCTTAAGTCTTTGTAGGGTCCAGGCTTTGCTTGAATAATGGCATTACTTGTAAACAGGATATGGAAGGAACTTGATTGTTTAGAAGCACACTCTGGCTTTATTGCTATCTTAGAATAGCATACATTCTTCTGTCATTTTGGTGGACTTGCATCATGAAATTCCAATCAGGACACAGACTCTGAACACTCAGTTTTTGAGGATTCATGAGGTGATGTTTTCTTTTTCCTACGTTTTCAAAGAAAAGAGAACAGAGCTCACAGTGCCAGCCATGTGCAAAGGACTTGGTTCTGCATTCCCATGGCCTCAATTTAAGTACAAAGAAAGGAAACAAAGCACTGTGCAAGGCCTCAGAAAATGAACCTTATGAAGGTGGTGGGAGTGGGAGGAAGAATGGAGATCTATCTTCTCCCTAGCTTATAAGGTGGCAGGCAACTAAACCTTGCTTCACACCTTCCTGCACCAGGTCCTAGGCCAACCCTTGCTGTTCTGCATCTGCCTGCACATGAGATCTGTCTCAGTGGCTCCTGTACATTAAGCTCTCCCCCTCCTTGACACTATTTAACCAAGGCCCTGGAGGGCATTTCTTCAGCTCTGAATTACCCTTTTTATGGCATATGCCAAAGTAGTATGACCTCATCAGGATGTTGCTGTGGGATGACTCCTTACTGAGATTTCCATGACCCTACTTCTGTCCTTACAGTAGCATTTGGATATTCTGCATGTAGAAACACTGGTCCCACTGGGTTCGAGCATGTTTGAAGAGCTGAGATTTAAATTTCAGATGTTGTATCATCTGACTACATGTAAGAATTATGAATCTGCTTTGTACTAAAATGTATTTTTGGAAGTTATTTTGAAAAATCCAGGATGCCACAAAAGCAGGGCAACTGTGCAAAACCAGGGCAAAGACTTCCATCACTAAATTATTAACATTCAAATTCCTTTAGAAAAAAAAAAGAGAAATAATGATTTAAATTCTAAAAATACTTTAAAACAGTAGCACTACAAATACACTATCCTTAATTTTCCACCCTTCACTTTTAATTCACCTACTTGCAAGTATATGTATGAATTTCTTTTTTCAAGAACAAAGATTGAATGTCTTCCCCACAAAAGACATGTAGCAATGGCAAGGAGGGAATTAATAGATTTCCTCTGCATCCAGCAGGAGCAGAGGAAGTATCAGCAGAGACATACCTATCTACTCATAGCTGCTTCTCCTCTTTCCTCCCTGACTGCTGCTCTTTTTGGAGAACTAGTGACTAATGAAGGTCCCCAGTGATTTCCTAATTTTGGCCTAGGATGCAAAAGTTTACAGTGGCCAAAAGAAGAATTTGATGTTTCAACAATTCCGACTTTGGCAACACTGAGTTCAAGAAGCATTTGGGCAATGCTCTCAGGCACATGGTGCGATTCGTGGGGTGTCCTGTGCAGGGCCAGAGTTAGATTTGATGATCCTGATGGGTCCCCTCCAGTTGGGCATATTCTATGATAATCAGTTTAGGAAGGAGTCATCAGTCCATGCTTGGGGCTTGCTGTTAACCCCAGGGATGACTTCTGGATGGGCCAGTGCAAGTATTTGGGGGCAAAGAGCCAGATACAGGGGGAAGCAGATACAAATTAAAACCAGCTCCTTTGGTTCCTGTTGGCCTTGATGCAGTTGTGGTGGGGAAGGAGTGGTTTTGGTCACCAGAGGAAATTCCTGCGTGTCTCCCACCAGCAGCACCCCTGGCCCTCAGCTTCTCATTCCATAAAATGCAGCTAATAGTTCCTTACCCTGTACATGGCTGCGAGGCTTAATCAACTGAGCTTTATAAGGTGCTTTAGGAGCCTTGACTGCAAGTTGCTGCAGACTTGCTAACTACATTATTTCAAAATAAAATAAACACATTTTATACAATCAAAAGGAAAAGGGGAAAAAAAAATTCACCACCCCTTTCTTCCCTCCAAGTCAGCTTCTCAGAACTTCTCCAGCATAAGTTACACTGTGCTCCTTGCCCAAGGTTTCATAAATAGACATAGCTGGTTGGCCAAGAGATTTTTTTACCCTGGTGTTTATAATTCCAATTGGTGTAAAATTTCCTGATGGTTAACACATCCCGTTACAGACACTTTTGAATGAATGACTCATTCCCAAATAATTGACTAGCTTTGTAATTTGGGAAGTAAAAATCACATTTATGAGTCCCTGGGGGGAAGGCCTATAATGTTGTGCATAAAAAGTAGATAAATCATAAAACCTGATTTTTTTTTCATTTGTAAAAGCTTCCATTAGCCTTTGTGTGCACATTAAAGCAATGCCCTCTAAATGTGTGCAGCTGCTTTAAATCACTGGTGCACTTTAAAATCAAGTCTTTTTATATCGTGATGTTAAAATTACATGTTGGTTACTGTAATTCTGTCTTGTTTTTTGTGGGACATCCTTGGATCAGGTCTGCTTCTGGGAAAACCTCTCCCTTTGCACTAAGTTTTCTAATCCCTGTAAGCAGAAGCCTAAGCATTTTGCAGCCAGTGGAAATGGTGTTTATCAGGTAAACAAGGAAGACAAACAGAAAGGACAAACCAGTGCCAGTGCAAATAGGGCCCCATCCTCACTTAGCAGATGCATGAATTTTAGACTGGGGTTTCAAATAAATGTGCAGTGTGATTCTAATGGGATTTGACAAGAGTATTTGATGGCTGCAAGGCAAATCTATTATTATCTACAGAATATCTAGTTACAAATGTAATCCCCCAAAGGTGGTACTGAAACTACATAATATTTAAACTCCTGAATGAAATGGCCATGCCACTTGCCTTGCCTTTGCAGTCTAAAAGCCCCATACACCTTTGTGCTAGCAAGGCCTTTTCCCACATTTTCAGAGTACTGTAAATTAGTTTAGTATGCTTGAAAGAACCTGTAATTGTAACTGCTCTTGTTGACACATCAGCTTGATGCCACACAGAGCACGACTGGGACCATATCCTTTGGTTTTGCAGCTCCAGTGCACTTCAAGTGCTTGACAGGTCCAGCGCTAAGATGTTCTGAATTAGATTTGAATTACAACCGCTAAATGCCCTTGTCAAAGCTTGTTATGCCTGAAAGTAGCCATATACATTTAACTGACTATTCCTATGGAAGATATACTGCTTAAACAAAGACATACTCCAAAGTTTCATACAGAATTGTCAAAATATAATTGAGTTAAAAAAACAACTAAAGCATAAGAAGAGCAATCTTTACTGCCTCTTTCCCCCTTTCCCTTCTTTGAAATAAATCCAAAGGACAATTTAGTGGAATCTTAGTATAAAATAAAAAGAGTACATGCAGTTCCCGCAGAGACATTGAAATTTATACAAACAGCAGATTCATCCATACATTGATCCTGGTGTCAGGAAAGGCCATAGCAGAACATTAGGATCTTATCTTGTGAGAAGCATTCCACATCACATTGCTGGCACTGGAGAGCATCTGGTGCTTCAGGAAGAAAAGGAGCTAAAGCTAGCACATGGATGAGAATCAGGATCAAGCCTTGAGTTCGGGAGGACTCCAAATTCATGCTTCATCAAATAAGGGAAGCACAATATTTATACATATAGACATATGTGTGGAAGCATATACCTCAGTGTCCATATGCAGTATGCAATGCACATATGCAATGTTTATACAATTTAATAGAAACATAATAGAAACTTCCTTCTAAATTACAGATGTATTTGTGATCACATAGTGGTTGTACAAGGCCATAATCATATCTTCTCAGGGTAGAAAATAGCAACCCAAGAGCACAAAGCTGATTTTGACAGTGTTTGAAACTCAGTCCTTGCCATGGAGATGTCAGTAGCTCACAGAGCTGCATTGTGCTGCTGCTGTTAAACCCTGGGCTGTTGACATGAGCTGTGTCATTGCTGGAGAGCTCTGCTGGGACTGACCTGGCTGGAAAAAAGGCACTGGTTGTGAGCACTGCAACAGGCAAAGGAGGTGGCCTAAAGGTGAAGGTTGAGAGGAAAGAGTGAGGATTTCCTGCAGCCTATCTGACTGTCTCAAACCCTTTTTGAGCACAAGTGAGACAGATTTGCTTAACCTAAACCCACAAGGGCTCAGACAGCACCAAAGAGCAGAAGCAGGCTATTGCAACTGTTGAAGACAAGACAACCATAGGCCTGCATGTATATGTGAGATAAAAATCATAAGTTTCTCTTCCAAATTCTCCTCCATGAATGAAACAAAACATCTTGGGAAAATGTGTGTTGCTTCATCACAGATTTTCTGGTTGAATTATAAAGCCACATACTTCTGGAAGTTTTCTAAGCTGGAGGGCAGGTCTACTAGGATGTGCTCCCAGTTTTGCATTTGCTGACCTGACTGCAGACACAGCCTGTGGTGCCCTTGCTTGCTGTTTCTCCCTTTCTTACAGTGGGCTCTGTGAGCACAGAACATTTCAGAAGGGCTTTATGGGCATTCCCCAGCAGGGAGCCAGCACACAGCAGAGGCATGGGTTCTGCAGGATCCCATGCCCTTCCACCCACAGCAGATGTAGACTCAACATCAGTCCTTTGTTCCAAAATAAGGATGAGAGTCCTTCCTGTGTGTGCCTTGGCCTGAAGGTTGTAGCTTCTTTGGGGAAGAGACTATCCATCCCTGGGAAGGGAAGGAAACCCCCAGCACAATGGTGTGCCATTTCACCCGAGGCCTCTAGAAGGTACTGTAAGACAAACAGAGAATTATCCTGCTTTACCACGGGTATGGGCCAGACAAAGGCCAGGGCCCTGCTCAGGGCTGTGCTCTCGTCTCTGGTGGAGCAGGGGTGCAAACAGACTGGGAACACACCACCAAGATTTCTCCCATCTGAACTGCCCTAAGCATTACCTCAAAAGATGAATTCTCCAGCAGCAGCAACAAAAAGGTTTCTAACCCCATTCCAACAGCAAAATGTGGCTTGAACTGGTCAAAACCTGCTGACAGCCTTAAGCAGCATGAGAAACCTGTTTCATGATGGCAGTTGGTTATTTTAAAACTGAGCTGAAAGATTAATGGTGAGATTTTCAAAAAATGTAGGCTCTCAATGACAGGAACTGACAATTTGCTCATGCAATTTCCCATCGCTGTGTGTGCAGTAGGGAGGAAGGGGTGGGCAAAATGACACACGGCCATTCTGTGCCTACACTTTTTCTGGAAATCCTAGCCCTGAAAAGGCAATAAACAAATAAGAAAAGCATTTATATGAAAGGCAGAAAGATTTAGGCTGAGAAATACATTGATATTCTTTGTTAATTTTTTTATTCAATTAAAAGGCACATGCTGATTATTTTTAGCAGCGTCCCCCGATACAATTCAGATGTAAATCACATTTCTGTAGTCAGCTGCTGCTGTTTAAGCAGAAATATTTTGACACTATAATTATAGGGTTGAAACTATGCTTTACATTAGTGTATAAAACACTCATTAAATTAAAATTCCTCCATGAAATCATGAAAATAAACAGTCTGTCTGAACTAGCATCAACAAATTCACAGGATGCTTCTGCGTTTTCTCAGGGCTGGCCTTCAAGTGACTGTGCTACAAGGCTCTTATTTAACCGTGAAGTGTTAAAGGTTCACATTCTTTTGAAGGTCCCATTCTGCTTATTTTTAAAATTATTGCTTTAATTGTTTTTACAACTTGTAAGATTTTAAAGCTATTAAGCCTCAAAGTTGTGGGAAAAATTAAAATTGTGATTATTACATCTTGCATAAGTCTGTGAGATGGCTGTGGCACTGCATTTTTTTCCAAGGTGGATTAAATAAAAGGTGTCCGTGGCACCATATGTGGCCTGGCACCATATGTGGCATGTCACATTTGTCTGTTATGGCTGAGAAGCAGGATACATAATGTATACACAGCACCTCGAGGATGGAAAAGAAACCAAAACCTTGGGGTGGTAATGTGTTAGGGGATCCTTCTTGTCCTCTCCTCTGCTCCCCAGCATCTCCTTGCCTTTCATTTCCCTCTCACCCATCGTGAACCTGACAGTGCTGAAGACAACAGGTCCAACTGTCTGTGCCTTGAAGCAGGCAGAAGTTTCTGGCAGGAGGTGCCAGGACAAGAGCACCCCAGTGAGGTTCATCCACACTGCAGGAGTGGGGACGAGGGATAGAGTCCCTTAGCCCTGCCCTGCTAACACGGGGATTCACTTGTTAGGTCTGATTTCATTTGCTCTGCTCCCCAAGGACAGGAAGTCACAAAAAGAGGTCACTGACCATGGGAAGAGATGGTCTGATGGTCTCATTAGAGGGACCGACTGATGGTCAATCAGTCCAGGTTCCTCCACCACCCACCATGGGCAAAGCTTCCTGGGTGGGACCATGGTGAGGACCCCTGAGCCTCACAGGCATTCCCTGAGAGTGCTGGAAAATCTGCATTTGTTGGCACACTAATCCCTATAAGCCCTGGCTGGGTTTTGTTTGTTTTCTCTTCATCTGTACAGTATCACTGCTCTTTACAGTGCACCAAGCAAGCTGAGACTGTGAACGGCACAGGATCTTCAAGATGCAGATGATGTAATCACAGCGGTCTGAAACATCTTTGCTACATCTATATTCCACTGAAATCCACAATTATGGTTGACTTTTCTTTGATTGAAGATATTCCAGAAAGATGGACTGCAATGGTAATTGCACCGTTTTATCTTAAGATATGAATCTGAGTCTGATCCCTCCGGTCTTACAAAATTACAGTCAACATGTTATTTTCTCCATTTGGGCATGAAACGTATATGCAACAGTGGTTGCTGCAATGTATATTTAGCCTTAACTTGTCAGAGCCATCAGTTAGAAAATATTCAAACCCTCCAACCTTTTTATTAATCGGGATTATGCACAAGAAAGTCTGTTGCAGAGTGTAAGTTTTAGTACACACTGTAATTCAATAGTAAAGTTTTTTTTTAATGCTACAGTTGTTTTCTTTCAGCTGCCGCGTGGATGATTGTTTTTTCTGTCCAGTATTACCAGCATTATGGTTAACCCTCTTCTACCACAGGATGACATTTTCCACCCTGGATAGGAATAACCTTCTTTTCAGAGCCTAGATATTATAGCCCAGTGAATTAAATTAAAGAAGTAAAACATTTTGCCACTGGAAAACATTAATGTATTATTCTGGCTTCACTTTGTCGTAACACCTCTGGGATATGTTCAGTATGATTTTGAGAAATCCCACTAATAACAGCAGAAGTTACCCTTCTATTTTTGCTCCAGATCATTCCACAAAATACATTCAGTTTTCAAATTCGATAACTACTAACAAATTTAATTTTTAATTTAATACATTTATTCAAATGAATTTTTGAGACTCGTGGTCACTGGATTTTCAGGTTCTAAACAGAATCTCATGATGGTTTATTTGGGTTTTTAAACACTTCATGCAGTTTTGTTGTTGAACGAGGAAAGGAAGCCCAGAAAATTCTGATTTTTTTTCTCAAAAAAAGAACAGGTCAAAAAATATTTCTAGTAAGTTATTAAAAATACCCAACATTAAATTTCTCAAACACTTTTACTGCGTCTAGATTACCACAGGATAGGGGTTAACAAACCTACATAGTTATAGTTTGCTTTCTGTTGATATTTTCCAGTGGCTGCTCACCATTCCTTCTTTCCTAAAAACATCACTGCTAGCAAAGTACCTCTCTACAATAGTCCCAGAAAACAAACACAGCTGAAATGAACTCAGGACTTGTTTTAAGAAAAATATTTTCTAGAAATTCTTTGCTGGGACTATCTCTTCTTAAACACATTACATACATAAAATATAGTGAGAAGTAAATGATGACACATTGGTGTAAGAGTTGGTGTAAACTCTGAGGGCAGAGTGACTTAAAACAGTACCCAGTGATGGCAGCATAAACAGACATTAGTAAACACTTGCCATGACCAATACCCAAATAAATCAGATTACTCTGCAGTATATATATTTATAGAAATAGTCATTTTTGTGAATTTAAGGCACTTCAGATATTAATCTTACATTTCAGAGCTGTGTGACTGCCCACTGATGTCAGAGGATTTAACTGCCTCTTCGGGCAAGCTTTCAGAATATTTTTTGAGTAACTCCACAAACACAACTCCATAATCTTCATTTTCCAGTGGGTATTCTACCTTCCCATTTCCCTCTTGTTACTGGAGCAGCTCTAGGGATACTCAGGAAACACAGAGCTACTTCTGGTTGAAGAAGACCTGTCACTGACAGTGAGAACCAAATATCCAGCCCTACACGTTTCAAGAAAGGCAGTTGGGCACCCATTTTGCATGCAGTTTCATCTGCCTCTTGTAGCTTCTTCTCCCACAGGAACAACTCCATTTCTCCTACCCTATGATGGGATGGTCCATCTGTGCCCCTGACTTTAGCCTATGATGGAAACATCTGAATTCCTCTGTGTCCAAGATCAACAGCTGTCACACCCATGACCACAGATTTCATCTTCTTGCCCATACCTACCCCACCTGTGGAAATCCAGGAGCTTGTGACTTCCTCAGCTTTCCCATGGCCAGGAAACACCAATGGAGTCCAAACCATTGGGAAATATTAACCCTTCTTTTCTACACATCCTTCCATATTCTCTTAGATTCTCCTGGAAGAAGTTTGTTCTCCTCTACCTTCTCACATGCAAGAGTTGAAAGAGGACCAGATCCCTGTCCTTCTTAACACCCCAAATGATGCCTGCTGCTATGGGGTGGCTCAGGCATCTGGGCCAGCACCATCAGCTGGCTCTGCTGGCAGCCAACTCAAAGAACACACAGCTGAAGCAGGCAGAATGAGGAATTATGAGCAATGACCTGCTCATCCTCTAACTAACGCAGATTTCTGTAGGGAATAGGATTTTACTTTCTTTTAAAGTTGAGGAAGCTGCAGCCTAAGTCCTCCAGTGGTACAGCCATGATTCCAGTTGGAAGGCCTTTGTGGGAGATAGAAGTGGAGGTGACAGATTGACAGTCTTTGGAAAATGTAAAACGTATCACACCCACACACTCCCCACCACGGTGACAAAGACTGTTAGCAGAGGACCAGATCACTCCCAGTGATACAAATTGTAGCAGACTTCGATTTAACACTCACATTTTTCCTTAAAACTGGAGAGGTGCCTCAGGCTCCTCTACTTCAGAGACCCAGGAAATATTTAGGAGATAAAGAGAGGGACCAGCTCCCTTTTAGTGCCCAGGACTTCTCCTGGACTTGCTCCAGAGTGGCTTGAGGGTCAATTTCCATACAAAACCTCTGCCTGAGGGAAGTGCAAAGGTCTCTTGCAACAGCCAGTGGAGAGCAAAGCTCAAGCCAGAGATGCAGTGTTGTACTGCTTCTCCTCCCTCTTGATAAGCAGCTGTGAGGCAGGAATAAACAACTCAAACCTAGGCAAACACACCCTTACCTGCCACTGTGTCCCCAGGGGTCTGGAAGGTGCTGGTCTCAGGGAAGGTGCTAAACAGTAACACCTGAATATGGAGGATAAAATCTCCAGGGCAGCACCCACAAAGGGGCATCTGGCTGCTCTTCCAGCAGCAGGCTTTTGGCAGCTGGGTGTTAATGGCCATCTTTACCTCAGCTGACTGTCCAGTGATGAGGTTAGAGCATTAACACTCGGATTGACACAGAAAAAATTAGATGGAAACATTATTTGGCCATGCAGGCAGCTAGAACTCCCTCTCTCCACCACCTCCACCTCCCTCAGCCTCTCACTCACATGTCTCCAGGCACACTTGCAGCCTCTGATCATTTTATTGGTTCCAGGGGAAGAACATTACTTGTTCTCTGCACAGATCTCTCTTCCTTCCCCTACCTCTCTTTTTCTTCCCATCCCCAATTCCTGAATACGTTACTAGTACTAAATAAGCAGCACATCAAATGGTTTTGAAACTTCCTCTGGCAAAACCATAAAATCTGCACTGGTAAAATATATATATTTCTGTCCCAGATTCCCAATCTGTTTCCTTTAAATCCAATAAAATTTATATCATAGGGCTTAAGGGCAGAGAGCTTCATACAATTGAAACTGATTCAGTAAATGCAAAACATAAAAATAAAGTATTGGCATTCAGTATTCCTATGTTTCAATATTGCTTTGATATTTCACTATGAAACCTAAACTGAGCTGGGGTTTTATGCATTCTTTTTCCCCCTCTTTTGTTCCCCCACTTTTTCCTTTGAATTTCGTCTCTTTAATCACTGGACCATGGATCAGAAATTCTCACAACTTGTTTGTGGATGGCCAGAGTCTAAAGCAACAGCTTGTTTAGGAGTTACTCCACCATCTGTTCTTGCTTTTTCCATTAGATGGCTGGTTTTACACAGAGATTCATTTTATCGCTCTCTCTGTAGTGCATCATCTTGTTTCATTCACATGCTCACACAACTGCTCACTTATCTTCCTGTTTGTGCCCAGAAACTCTTTGTGCAGGGAGGGCACATACCTCAACAAGCAATATTCTCTACCAAGTAACTCATGGCAGCCAGGGCTGGGGTTTCCTAAAACTGTATAATAGATCCAAAGCTCTGGTGGCTGAAAGGGGCTGTTATGATTATCTAGTCTGACTTTTGATATAACAAAGGCCATAAAACAACAAAGACCAAGAAGCAATTCCTGAATCAAACAAAAACCCTTCGGCTGAGCTGGAAAATGTTAACAGAGATCTCCAGTTTGGGTAATCCACTACAGCTTTGGAGAAGTTGTTCCAGCAGGCAAAGGTAGCTGGCCTCTTTTTGTGAAGAAAACCTCACTGCCTTCTAAAGTTTCCCTTTGCAGACACTGATTTGTATTCTCTTTGTACTGATAAAATCAAGACCTATCTGATATCCAACATTTTCTCCCCGTAATGGATTCTGGGTGTGCTGGTGGCCCCCAGAGGAGAGAGCAGGCACCCAGGCTATCCTGAGCAGCAGTGAGCTCTTGGAGTTGTTCCTCTTTCATCTGCAACCATGCCCAGTTTCTGTCTGACAAAATAAATTGGTTGCATTGCTTTTAATTTTTGCTATAAAGAAGGTTTTGAAGACCTTATCAGCTCGTACATTTTTGAATATTTCTCAGTCATAGTCCTGCAACAGACCTGCAAGAAATGGTGTTGCAAAATACTCTCAGTGCTGGGCTGAGGAAGCTTTTCCAGCATCAAGGTGGATGTATCCTGCCTGTATCACAGCAATTACCTGATTCCTGCCTGTATCACAGCAAGGTGTGAGCTTTGCTGTCTGAAGGCAAGGACAGATGAGCATGTGCACAGATCACACTCTTCGGATCACTTCAAATCCTTCGCCTATGTAGGAAGATGCAGATTAGACTCCATACAACACATGAAGTTGATCCCATCTCAGCAGAGAAAGTTGGAATGACTAACTTATTGAATTTTTTCCCAGCCCTGCTTCCCATGAGTCTAAAATACATTTAGTTCACAAGGCTGTGTAATTAATGTTTATTTTCCTACCATCACCTGCATTCAGTGAGTTAAATATCTCCCTAAGGCAGGCAATTTCAAATAGCCATTTTAAATACATACATAGATATAGTAGAAAAATCTTTCATTTCCTCCAAAACCTAGGATTCTATACCAATATCATAATTTCTTGACATCTTCTCCTTTCAACATTTAATGTGATAAAGTGACACCATTTCCATAAGTAAAACTCTCATAAACTGAGGGGCTGACAACTCACAGCCTGAAAATTGAGAGCTTGGAGCCTTGCACTGCTGGGAGGGTGAATGCAGCTGGAGCAGGGCAGGGTCAGCCAGTACTTGCCCCCAGTCCTGGACCAAACAAGGGATTAGACATAAAAACCTGAATGGTTTTGGCTTTAGAAAAACTGTTTTTGATACAACTGTTTATTTATTACTTGATAAAATTTTCCACCCAGAAAGTGGTATTTGTCAGTGACCTTTTTTCAGAATATCTAGTCTAGCTTCTCAAGAAGGTCTTTGTAAGGGGAAGATTTGTGCTCTTCACTGAGGAAAGCAAAAAAAAAAAAAAATCAGGAAACTTTATCATTTCTTTTTCATTGTAATGCCTTTACATTACTGGTTGATTTAATCTTATGAACTATTCTTGAAGTTACCAAGAAGAGCATCTGGACTGTGAGTTCCTCTCCTGTGGAAGTGAAAGGATATGTTTCACCTTTCTTGTCATACTTGGTGGCTCATGGAATTTTTTTGAGTTTTATCTGATGTACAGTTTTTTCAGAATTTTTTTTTTTCATGTATACAGAGGCATTTTGCAATGGGGGTCTGAAAGAGACAGAATTCAACTGGAGTATCCCATATTCTGATGCATCCTTTTAATGGCCAAATTGCTGACATTTGATTATTGGGAAGGAGCCCTGGATAATTCAGCCTGTTCTGTGGGGTGGCTGTCATTTTAAACCATATCATGCCTGTTTGCTAGTGCAAATTGCTTAACACACTCAGCTCTCTTAAGACAGCAAGAAAAGAGTTTGACAAGCATTGGTTATTCTGAAATCACATATTAAAGAGAGCAACATTTGCAAAAGTACCACAACTATTAAGGGAGAAGAACTTATATGAAGTATAACCTTACTGTGCAGCGGGTAACAGAAGCATTAATAGGAAAAACCTAAGTGGAAACACTTGACAAAATAAATTAAAGCACAGCTCTCCCCTGAAAAGTGACTAAAAATGGCATCCTAGGGTCCCATGTTTATTATGTGTTACCAAGTCCAGATCAGATTTGCTCAGTGTACAAATAAGGGGTGAAATTCTAACTGGGTTGAATTCAACTAGGGCTTTGCAGATTACTTCAATGGGGCCAGGATTTCATTTTAGGAAACTTTTTTTTTTCCTTTTGAACAGTCTGTGGAGACTTGACTTGGAAGATCACAAGACTGGTTGAAAAGTGAAACAGAAAAATCCTAAAAAATTTCAAAATTGTTTCCATTTTGTTGGGCTGAAAACAGGCCAGTGTTTATCAAATACTCCTGTGTTTTATAGCTGAAGATTTTGCATATGATGTTTTTAATCAATATTCTTATCAAGGATATCACTGATACGTTTATTAGCATTCTTTTCTGCCAGAAACACAAAATTTGGAAAAATGAAAAATCTAAATGGTCATGCAGGCATTGATCTTGATACACTCGTCAGTAAACATGTCAACAAAAAAAAAAAGCCAAATCATGATGTAAAAAAGTCTACTTTTCTCTACTGATCTTTGCCTTGAGAAAAAGTCAGCTATTGAAATAGAGGAGAGAATGTCTTTCCCAAGAGGCAGACTTGCATTCTCCAGTGGTTTGTGGATGTGGGCTGGTGTTATGGGTGCCTTGGGTGATTTCTCAACCTGCAGCCCATCAAGGCTGGTGGCTGCTTGCCCTGAGAGCTCTAAGATGTTGTAGAAGCCTGTGGAGAGAGGGGTAGCCCACTGTGCTTCCCTCCTCTGGCACTGCTGGGGTTGTGGGTCGGGCTGGGGAAGGAAGTTTGTTCTGCCATTTCCCATGCTGTGCTCACCCTGTGGTTAAAAAGAGGCTCCAGGCTCCAGAGCTGTCAATCTGGCACTTTTCACTAGCACTTAAAAACAATCTCAAAATCTATTAAAAAAATGAGATCCCAAACCTGCTGCATGTGAACAGACAAGAGCAAGAGCCACATCAGGGGCTTTGGTTGCAGGCTGGGCTGGCTGGAAGGAGCCGATGCCGTGCGGATATTGCATTTTATTCTTGATAGCGCAGGACCTCGCCGTGCTTCTGTCATGTTTAAGCTGTCTGTTCCCATCAGGGAAAGGCCTTACAAGCACAAAACACATGGGCAGCCTTTCAGCCCTGTTTCAAATTTCTGCAACACAATAAATCCGTTTGTTTTTATTTCTTCTCTCTGTAAACATTTCTCCTTCTGACATAGTAACTGCTGTTTATACAGTGCAGTAAAAGCACAGGTCAGAGCACAATAAGATTATAGTCTTACTCCAATATGTCCAATCCACAATAAAATAAAACCTTACAAAATATCCAGAGGAACAGTTTGGGGTTCTCTTCATATTAATGTATGTCATATGGGCGAGTTGTATTGGGGCATAATATTTTCCACAGCTGTCAGGACTTATTTAAAAGGCAATATCCTTTTTCTGGGATTTTATTTAGGTTCTGTTTATACCATGTGTAGGATTGTTAATCCCATGATGTATGACTCAGTGGTGTATGATTACTTGAAGGTAATATGTACAAAATGAGCTAAATATTTTGGGATAGATCCTTGGGATTAAACACGCTGGGCTCACAACAGAGGGGCAGTATGATAAGGAGGGGATGTAACTGCAGTCTGCTTTTGTGCCATGTGCTTGGCCTAAAGGCAAACATCAGCCCTCCTCCAGTGCATTCCCCATTCTCTGTGGCCCCTGTGCTCCCTTCCACAGGGAGGCTCAGGTGCTGTGAAGGCCTTGAATCCTTTTCCACAGCTCTCTGTGCTATACTCCTCTGGGAGGGAAGGTGCATGTACCCCCCTGCCCTGGTTCTGTTCCATTCACTGGGGCATGGAGAGGCAGAAATCCTAAGAGGCCAGCTACCTCAGCTTTCATGGAGAGTTAGCCATGAGGGTTGATACAGCATTCTGGGGGCTATTTGACAAGAAATACAAAACATATAGTACATCTTCAGGTTTAAAGAACATGAAACATGGGTTCATTTCAGGAATGGCATGAATGTGTTTTCCATCAGCTGAGAGCTCTGTGACAAGGAGAACAGAGGCATACCTAAACCCACTGAGCTGAACTTGTCCCAAGTGTAACTTCGTTGGCGTTACACCAGGAATGTGTTTGGCCCAGTGACTCTCCACAGGTGCTTATTTTTGCCTTTCAGTCAGGTTCTTTCTAAATGAATGGAAATGGAAAGATACATTAAAAGGCCATAAAGGAGCTGTACTACTAGGCTGCTAATTTTCTTGTACTTACTCAGTGTGTTGGGTAACCAGCTTGTTTGGTCAGAGAATGTGCAGAGACACCAACTTCGGTACTCCCAAACTCTGGGCACCCCTGGAAAAATACGAGATATGAAGAAATACAGATTTGTTAAGCTGCCAACAAGCACCAGAGAAACAAGGTGCAAAAAGGCCAGAGCCTCCTAAGTATTTAAGTGTCTGGAAAGAAGACAGACTCCCAAGGGGATTGTTTTACAGTGCCCAGGTCATGCAAGGGTGGTTGAGATGGGAACTGAGTAAGACACCAAGCCAAGACAATTTAGCAGCTGAGATCCAGGTAAGTGTTTTTGCCTTTTTAATGCATAATACAGTGAGCTTTTGAAGGGCTAAAGCAGTACAAGTCTCTTGAAGGACAGGACCTGAAAAGGACATAGTTGCTGGGTGCATCACCAGGAGGTATCAACATGAAACCCTGAAATCTCTGCGGCCTTGGCTCATCCCAGCCCTGCAGTTACCTTGAATGATGCTTTTGAGCTCTGGGCACTCCTCTAATCTTACACAGCTCACATCTGCATAAAACTGCCAGGAACAATGTGCACTGCTGTACAGTGCTCAAGGTCTCCCACCAAAAAGCACATGAGAGATGTGTCCCACCAATGCAAGGCTGCTCAGGAGGCTGGGAGGAGGCCCCAGGCAAGGACAAAGAGAAAACAGCAAAGCAGGGGGAGAGGAGATGACCCCCATGGCAGAATGGCCCTGGTTTGCTTGAGATTTCAGAGGCCACCTGGAGAAATGCCAAGTGTGGGGCTGGAGGGTGCAGTCCCCTGCACTGTTGCTTGTCCTCACTGCAGGGTTGATGCACAGAGCAACACGAGGGCAGAGGGAGGGAAAGGGGAAGGGTTCATGAAATACTGGGAGAGCCAGTATGGGACAGCATGGGTCCAGGATGCTCAGCTGTGTTACCTCAACATGAGGGAGTTGGGAAGAATATGGCATGTATCAGAGAAAACAGATGGGTTTGAGGTGCTTTCATCACTTAGATTCAGAAGTATTTACATATCCCTAGGTAGAGATCTGAAACTTGATTAGAGGGAAAGGCTGGAAGGTATTCAGCACAGCTGTGGCAGGCTGTATTTGTACTTTCTCCAGGTGGGAACTCATGTTCACACTTTCCCTTATCATGGAATCATGTATTAGTTTGGGTTGGAAGGCACCTTTAAGATCATCTAGTTCCAACCTACCTGCCATGGGCAGGGAGAGTTTCCACCAGACCAAGTTGCTCCAAGCCCTGCCCAGTCTGGCCTTGGACACTTCAGGGATGGAGCATCCACAGCCTCTCTGGGCAACCTGTGCCAGTGTCTGACCACCCTTATAGTGAGGAATTCCTTCCTAATGTCTGATTTAAATCTACTCTCTTTCAGTTTTCTGCAACAATTGACTCTTCTGGCTCAAAGAGGCCATACAGGTACCACAGCTGAGGGCAGGAACTGAGAAGAGATTGTGAAGAGCTGTGGGCAGATGTCCAGGACAGGGGAGAGGTGCTGCAGCAGCCCCTAGGCTGAGCCAGGAGATCCAGGCTGGGGTTTCTCTTGCACACTGCTGTTCACACTCACAGGGAGTGTTCCACCAGCAGTGCAAACAGCAGCCCTGGTTACAGCTGGGCAGGGACTGCTCTGATGGAAAACAGCTCTCAATGGGATGAGCTGGGTACCTGCAGTTTTCCTCCCAGCTGTCAGTATGAGACTCACTCAGCAGGGAAATGACTCTTAGGGAGAGCGGCAGAGCTTTTCTCACACAGGATGTTAAACACAACAAGAGGCTACACAGGATGGTACTGAAGCATCTGTAGGTGAGATTCCAACCAGCACACATCGTGCTGGCCACAGGCAAACCAGGGGGCATCTCCTGGCTCCTGACACAATCTCTTCTTCCCCCTTATTTCCAGATGATACANAAAAAGTGCAATAGGGAGCAAAATTACTTGTCTCATGTCAAAGTGCTTGCTAGGAAATTACAGGGAGGCAAGGTGGTCCCAGAGAGGGGAGAATAGGCAGTGTGATGTATCCTTTCTGTGCAGGAACAGCAATGAATCCTCACAAAATTGGGACAGTGGCTTAAAAATAATCTGTGCATTTCCTTTGCTTAAAAATGCAGGGCAACTGCTGCCTGGTCTCCTATTCTTCAGCCCTGAATAATGAGCTTGCTTTCAGTTCCAAAGTTTTCTGTGTCACCATAACATCTAGAAATTTACATTTCTTCATTCAGAGCTTAAGGATTATTGATTGTTCAGGCACTTTTTTTTTTCCCTACCAACACAGTGGGACATTATGCAATTTACTGGATATCATGATATTGGGCAGTTTTTGATATTGTGTTTCCATTAATATACAGCTACAGTTAGAAAAAAATTTGAGAACTCTTTTGTGCACTTCATAACCTGACAGACCTATCCCATTTATCATCTCTATGGACCAAATCCTGAAGATATTTATTAGCTATAGTCAGATTCCTGTTTATTTTTCAGTGCAAATAAAAGACCTTTTCTCAGAGCAGGACCTTCTGCTGGATGCTGCACAAGCCTTCCTTTCAGTTTAGGGAAAAGAACATTTGCACAGGGTTTTCCAGGCACACATTGCCTTGCTCTGCCCACGCTCAGAGCAGACTGGATGCAGTGGGGTTGTGTTAGCACCGAGTGCTATCTGAGCTAATCTACATCTCAGATAATTAACAGGGCTGCAGTAACCATAACTTCTGGTCAATACAGGCCATAGCAGAGAAAGTTTGTGTTTATGCAGTGAGATGTTAACCCACTTCAGACAATGGACAGAGTAGGCTCAGATGTAAGCAAGCTCTACAGGTGGCTTGCAGATGCTGTTAGTTTAAGCTGGTGAAAGATCCAGGATTTTCTGCTGCAATTTAATATTTTTTACACATAAAAGAGTCTGAAGACCTTCTAAAGCCATAAACTTGCCTGATGAAAACCATGGAAATTGATGGAAGTTTTGTCTAACCTTCCTGTAAGCATTATTTGATGATGAAGGTGAGGCCAGAGTAGTACCTGGTGTAGCTAACCCCTGTGGTTAGCTCTTTGGAGTTCCATCACCACCCAAAACATGTGATTTCTACAAAACCCTAACACTTCCTCATGTCCCATGTCCCCCTTCCCACTTTATTCTGGAGCTAACTGACCTCTGAAGAGGAGCTTTGCCTGGAGAGCTGATATTTGGAAGATGACACTGTGACCATGTTGTAGGCTCAGTCAGAAAATGCAGTTTCCAATTTTCTGCATTGTGCAGCCCAGAAAGAAAATTAAGCTTCTGTGTTGGCATTGTTAAGGCCAAGAGGTTGCATGGTGTGCCTGGCATCCAAGGGCAGAGGCTTTCCTCTAATTCTCATTATTCGTGACAAGCTCTGGTTGCATGTAAATAACTCCTGCACACAATAATGCTATTATCCAGTAGTGTCTTTTTCTTGCCTTTCAATATCATTGTCAAGTTTATTTACATAGCCCCTTGCTCTTCAGTTAACACCCTTCCAGACATACTATTCTCTTGCTCTATAATTATCTAGCCATTCAAAAGCTGAATTGGCAGACACTAGATTGCAATTCTGGCACTTTTAGCCTAATTGGGGATAACTACATCAAGAGAAGATGGTCAGTGACAAATGAGCACTTTTTTCCCCCTGCAAAATAATAGTTAGCTGCTGCTTCAATCACTTTTTTGACAGCCCAGCATTTTTATATTTTTGAATATATATTTCTGCAAGGAGAAAGCTATTACCAATACACCATACAAGCATGTCCTGTCCATAAATCTGTATTTTTTTATTATAGTAGAGCTTCACAACTCAAAACTGTGTGGGTGACTTTCTGCATTAATTTCAGTAGGCTTGTCCAACAAGAACTACAGCCTCTCCACCTGGTGAAGCAGGACCAAGAACTGCAAGACATCCTGTGGGCTAAATGGGTCATGGAACAGCTTCATGTACAAACCAGAGAAATCACAGACTTCCTCTGGGTTCAAGAGAAAAATGTGATAGCAGAATGTCAAAATCTGGGACTGCTGTCCCTGGGATTAAAGAGGTTTTTCTACACTTAGCAAAGTATTTCATCTCATTCATGACATATGGGCCTTGGAAGTCACACAGGCCTTGTGAGATATTAAATGTGCAATGCCTTGTAGTGACAAATGTACACTGCTGAACAGAGGGTAACAGGGGCCATGTCCCCTACTGGATCTGTCCAGACATCCCAGGGGTGAGCTGTCACCATGCAGCCTGCCCACACCACGCTGCCCACTTGGCCTTCCTTCTCTGTGTCTTTCTTACTAACTCCTCCAGCCAAAGAGCAAAGCTTTGGTGAGAAGCAGCTTGTTCTGTCATCTCTCTGTGGGGGTTGATGTGAGCACAGAGCTCAGTGCTGGGACGTGCCAGTGCAAACATTCTCCACAACCTATCCAGCATCCCAGCCAACACAGATCCCCGTGACTGTCAGAACAGACTTCAGACCCTCCAGAAAACTTCTCATGATGCCACAAGACCCATTGGAATGCAAGAGAGCTCCTGCCCGTCCAAAGTCTTTCTTCTCACCTCAGCTCAGCTTCAAAATCCCTTTGGTCTGTGGGAACCCAAAGCACCCTCAATGAAACACTCTTTCATTTCACTCTTGTGTTGGTACCTAGGGCAGTACAAGAATAAAATTGCTCAGATCTTTCATAGACTTTTAAACAAAGAGTTTCAACCTACACATTTGTACCTCTCTTAAATATCTTGCTTATTCCATCTCCAAATTTCTGCATAATCCATCCATCCAATACACCCTATACCAAACCTTTTGCCTTGTCATCTCCTTGTAAAGAGAGGGTGTCA
Source organism: Cisticola juncidis (assembly GCA_013400215.1). Lineage (NCBI taxonomy): Eukaryota > Metazoa > Chordata > Aves > Passeriformes > Cisticolidae > Cisticola > Cisticola juncidis. The sequence continues at coordinate 2,167,520 of VXBR01000283.1, read as the reverse complement.
AATACACAGCCAGCTCATTGGACACAGCTAGGGAAATAGTTTAGTCCTCCCAGTGGAGTAATTAAGGAAATCATCCCACCTAGCTGGTCAGCTCTAGCCCCACACCTAATCAGGCAGGTTGGAAGCAGGAGACCTGTGATACACATGGGCTGCAGGGGGAAGGACATGCACCTCGTGTAGTCATACACAGAGAATTCATACTTTTGGCACCTGTGTTCTCAAGGGTCCAGCAGTGGGACTCAGCCTGAGAAAGGTGTCTCCAAACAGTGCAGAGCTGTGAAAAGGCCTGTGATGGACTCTGGTGGTTCCTCCGGGGAGGGAAGATCCGAGAGCTCAGCCGTGGTTGTGCACATTGTGATAAAGCTGCTGTGGTAGTCTGGGCAGTGACATTCCAGCTGCAGTCACAGGCAGGGAGCCTTGCCCACCCAAACAAGAAGGGAGTTACCCGCGGAAGTTCTTCTCAGCCTGTATTTGTACGGTAGATTGGATTGTATACAAAAAGATACAATGAACTGCATTGTATCCCACCACAGGCCTGCTACACACTGAGCAAAAAGGATCTGATAACCCAAAGACTGGAGATTTCTCCCTTTCTCATTTTCTTAAAGTTTCTTTTTGCCCTACTGAGATTTGTGCTGCATGTTAAAAAAACCTGGAATTCTCCAAAACAATAATTGTCTGTTGTGACAATATTCCAACTCAATAACAACTCTGGAATTTAATTAACTCCCTTATTTCAGTCCTTCCATGCACAAGTTAGTAATCCTTGAACTTTTTGTGAACTACAAGTGTTTTTCAAAGAGCCAGGCACTTTGGCAGGAGAAAGAAAAGAGATGAGTGAACTTGAGAAATGCATTGGCATCTCTGTTCTTGCTGTGCCTTCAGTTCCTGAAGGGGAGGCAAGAAAAGGATCTTGACCAATATTGACAGACAACACTCATTTTGCTGTGTCCCATGGTGGCAGTGTAGGAATTCTTTCTTGTCTTTTTTATTTAGTACTAGGATTTTAATGGGCTTTCTTATTTTTCTTCTTCGTCTCCATAGGGAAGAATATTTCTTTTCCTTTCCATTTTATTTCCATTTGGCTCACCAAAGGAACTCTTCATAGAAAAAAAGAAGAAACTACAACAGAACTGTTCATCCTAATGTGTTTCTAGCATGGTTCTGCATTTATAGATGAGACTTAGCTGTGCTTCTGTTATGTGCTTTAATTAAGTCAAAGTGCAAAATCCCACCATACCCAATAGAAACCTTTGGCTTGGAAGTGTGACTGGAAGCATCGAGGGAAACAAGGAATTCAGTGGAACCAGGTAGTCAGTGCACTAATTAGTGTCCAACATCTGCATCAGAAGTCTGAAAAATGTGATTTTTGAGCCTGCATCTGAAAGGGCATGAGCTGTTCTTTCCTTTGTGCTCAGCCACATGTACCTGTGCCTCGCTGTGCTCACAGCAGAATTTGAGGAGGAGAGGCCATTGAATGAGGGAACCAATCTCACCGACCAAAGGAAACATGAAGCAAAAGGACAGGAAAATCCAGTACAACCAGTATGTCTCTAGGTTGATGAGGAGGCAGCAGCTGACTGTGAAACTACAGCCAGGTATATGGAAAATAACATTTAAAACATCTGATCTATGATCATTTAATGCTTTGCATCAGCAGAATATCCTGTTAGCATAGAATAATTTCACTCCAGAATTCTCCTGCCTCAGCTCACCAGAAAATTTTTATGTTTAAGTTCTCAAACTCAAACACAAACACGTTTCTTTGAAGAGTAAAGTCTGCTCGAAATTAATAGAAAGTATTCTTGTATTATGGGTTTTAATATTTATTTTAACTTTTTGAAGAACCAGAAGAAAAGGCTCACATACCAATGGTGCTTTCCAGCAGCAGAAATTTGCTTCCATAGGGATGTCTGTCTGCTGATGTTAGGAGGAGAGAGGCAGCAGACTTCCAAAGCTTTGCCTGTTTGTACCAGAGGTCTCCTTTAGGCCAGGGTACCTTGCCTGCTGAAATGGACAGCAGGGAGATTTCCAAGCTGACACTACTGAAGTGCTGTAACAGAAAGAAAAACTATCTGACTTGTGAACTGAGGCTTTTGATAAGTGCAGAAGTAAAATACATCCTATTCTTCAGAGGTGTTCAGATGGGTCACAGCACAAAACACATTTCAGAATCACTGATTAGACATCTGCCAGAGAAGGGCAAGCAAACCTCATAGGAGAAGACATTTTTCAACCAGTAGGGCTCCTAACACTGCCCATGGAAGCTGTTCCATTACAAACAGCTCTGTTTCCTCTGCTGAACGTATAGTGGAAACATCTCATTTCTATTTAGCTGACCAGACAACCATTTCTTTGCAAAGTGGAATGTGGTATGAAACATGCAGAATTAGGTCTTTAAGAAGTTATGCATTTTCTTGGACAGTTTTTAATTTTAGATGTCTGAGTCTTATTGCTGCCCAGTCAGAGCTTGCTGGCACTTGGGGAGTGCCAGCTTCCTTAGTGTTTGAAGTGACAACTGCATGAACTGTGACATTTTAAAAGCATGATGTCTGCTAGGCAAGTCTCAAAAGTTGTATGTGTTTGTTAAGTCCATAAATCTTCATGTCCACTTGTTGCATTACAGTTTTAAATTCAGATTCCAAACTCCGCTTCTTTTTGCCAAAAAAAATGTATAAGCCAGCGTTTAATATTTCACTGTAAATTTATTAAAACTGGAAGAACTCATGTAGAGTAAGACTCTCAGACACAGGGTGTGTCTCTACTGCAGCCTGGAGGTGTGACTGTGACTTGAGCAGACAGCAGGAGCAGCTTTCATCTGGCTTGCTGGGTACTGATGACAGTGCAGTGATGGCAGCAGAAGGCTGAGTAACCCATGGAAACCTGTGCACCTTCCCATCATTTCCAAGTGTTCTGAGCCTGCTAGTTTCAAGCTGGGTTGGAGAGTTCTCATGAGCTGAAATCTCCTTTGGATTTCTACGTGTTGGCAGACAAAAGCAAAAGGAGACTATATTATAAAAAGATATTTTCAAAGTATACGCTAAGATAATTTTTATAATAGCCAATGGCTATTATGCCAGTCAGGTGAACAAGTCTGGAGTTCCTAAAAAAAGGTCAGAAACCTGCTTCTCCTTATGCCAAAGGTCTTCAAGGATAAGTTCCTCTTGCTGATTAAAAAGTGGCTGGAATAAAAGGTATTTAAAAATCCATGTGAATGTGAGCAGAGGAAAGGTCCACTGAGGACTGTGAGAACAAAAACAAATGCAACCTCCTGGCCACAATGTTCCCAAGCCACAGATATGGAAAATATGTACAGAAAATATCACAGTATAATGCCTGTTTTTTTCCCTAAGCCTCCATAAGCCACTATCAGAGAAACAGGGCTGTGGCCAAGACACATTTCTGGTCTGACTCAAAATGGCCATAGTTCCATTCTTATGAAAAATTTAGAAGAACCATTTTTCATTTGTGCAGTGAAAAGAAAATATCCTCAAGGAGCTGTCTCAAGGAGTTATTCCTGGAGTCATGCTCCTTAAGCAGGTTCAAAAACTGCTTAGGAAACAGAACAGGGACTTGCTGTGGTTTGTCCTCTGCAAGTATCAGCTCTGGGTTTCACAGCAGTCTAAAGAGCAATCGTGAGCTTGGGGCCAGGAGAACATAACCACAGTGCTCATTGTCCCACTGTGTAAATGCACAGCATCCCTACATTGTGAACCCTGGACACTGCTGTGGCTGCCCTGTTTTTAGAAGGACACCTCAGAATGCAAAAGGGGAAGGCAAAAGAATATTGGGGAAAAGTGCATGGAGGGCAGTGAAAGACAGGGATATTTGTAACTTTCATGCATGGAAGCAGTCAGTGGAAAAGGTACTTTGAAATTATTTAAGTTTATTGGGATGGCAAAGATGATAAGATACGATAGAAGTGAGTAAAGTCACAAATGCTACAGAGAAAGTAGATAGCAAAAACTTAGATCTTTTGCAAGGTCAAGGAGAAAAGAGAATCAAACCTACTGCACCTACTGTGTAAAACAATAAATATTTGCAAGCCTTGCCCTTTACTCAGGCCTGGTGAGGGACATCTGGAGAGCTGTCTCCAATTCCAGGCTCCTCGGTACAGGAGGGACATGGAGCTCCTGGAAGAGGTCCAGCAGAGACCACAAAGATGATGAGGGGACTGGAGCACCTCTCTTCTGAGGAAAGGCTGAGGGACTTGGGCCTTTTCAGCCTTGAGAAGAGACAGCTGGGAGAGGGCCTCATCAATGTATATAAGTGTCTGAGAGGGCATGTCAAGAGGGTGGATCCAGGCTGTGCTCAGAGGTGTTATGCAGTAGGACAAGGGGCAATGGGCAGGAACTGATGCACAGGAAGTTCCCTCTGAATTTGAGGGAGAACTTCTTTAGTGTGCAGTGATCACACACTGGAACAGAATGTCCAGAGACATTGTGGAGTCTCCCTCACTGGAGATATTCAAGAACTGTCTGGACACAATCCTGGGCCATGTGCTCTAGGATGACCCTGCTGGAGCAGGGAGGTTGGACCACATAACCTGATGTGGTCCCTTCCAGTCTGACCCCTTCTGTGATTCTGTGTCTTTTGCTGAGCCCATCTGACTGGAGGTGCTTCAGCTCTTTGGAAGAGAAGAGTAAGGGAGCAACAGAGTCTCTGTGATGTCTCAGGATATGCCAGGTGACAAGCTATGAGGAGAGAGGAAGAAGGTACAAGAAATGCCCCTGGGGCCATAATATCCTGTGGGAATGAATGTTCACTCTACTCCTTCCTATGGGACTGGGCCAAGCAAGCTCAGAACCAAGCCAAGAGGAGACATCTTCTTGCCCAGAAGGTGAGACAACATGGGATGACAGCATGTAATGATGGCCAAAATATAAAAAGGATTCAAAAAGAAATAAAAATTTTAAAAGTGTGTATTAATCCCTGTGGTGGGGACAAAACCTGAAGCTCCACTAGGAATCCAAAGGTATGAAGTTTCACTATTAGATGGTTTGCTAGGAAGGATAACTCTTCACTAACTCCTTTGCTTATGTTCTTTCCTCAGACACCTACACACAACTGCAAAGGTCCCTCCTGGGCAGGGCAGCCGTCCAGTCTGATCTGTTCTGACAGCTGTAGTTCACCCCCGAACAGACTGGCTTCCTCCATATATATGTTTTCATTTCTAATGAACAACTTGCCAGTGAGAAAAAGTGACAATGAACCATTCATATAATGGCAATCTACAAGAGTGACAGATCTGGGATACAAAAAGATATTGTTTTTTAGACTGTTTGAACAAGCAACAGAAATTTTAAAAATTTTAAAAAATATTTTCCAGAGCACAGAAAGAACCAGGTGAGTGTGCAGTAATAGCTCTAGAGTACATCTGCAATATTGTATATTTAATAGGAAATGTGTCTGACAGAGTGGATCAGAGCAGTGGTCTACTGTCTTCATCAGTAGTTATTCCCAGAGAGTTCACTGGAATGTGAGAAACATCCCACAACAGACCACTAGAAAATAATTTATTCATAAGAAAACCATCTTCTTAACTCACTTTGTTTAATGATGTCCTGCCTGCTTTGAAGGCTGATACCTTTTCCACTTTGGACCTCTTATTATTCATATAAATTCCAAACCCTGCAGAGCGGTTGGCCTCAGTAATACTTCCTGGCAGAAAGTTCCACAGGTTAATTATGTGTTAATTATTTCCCATGTTCCCTTTAAAATACCTGCATCCAAGTCAAAGAAAACGCTCACCTCCCCTTGGTTTCAGTAGGCTCAGGGGCTCTGGGCCTTGGCAGCTGGGGGTGGCACTGACAAGGTGGTAAGGAATCCAGCTATACATGCAGTTTACATTAAATGGAGCGTACTCCAGCTGCCCTCATTTTTGATAGAGATCTGAGCACTGCAGAGATTTAAGGTTCCCCACAGTGATCCATCACAGCTCTAGACTCAAACAGAGCTGCATTCTGGGATGTGCAGCTCCCTGTGGAGCATTTTTCCCCTCCAACAAAGCAGTCATTGTGTGTGTGCGTGGTGGATGGGAAGCAACACACGGCACACAGACTGATACCTGCAGAAGTACAGAGTCTATTGCTTCTGTCCCACCCTCAAGGTAAACTGTTAAATGCTTGCTTGTGTCTGACATGAGGATGCTGAGCCGGTGCTTTGATTCATGCCCTCATGCAGGTCCAGTTTCACCCCACACCTATTCTGACCCACTGTCAACCTGAAAGAAATGGCCCAGCTCTGCCTCACCTGTGCAAAGTCAACAATTCCCATTGAATTCCTTGTGCTGGGACCACAGGGTTCCATACAGACACAGCTCACTGAGTAACCTGAGCACCAGGCCAGCAGCTCGTCCTGGTGACACTGCCAAGGCTGGTGTGTGGGTGACACAGGTTGGGAGCACATGCCCAGCAGGCTCACAGAAGGTCTCAGCCAGGGGCAGGGGAGACTGGTGTCAGCTCCTGCTTCCCCTGCCTCCAGCAGCCCTGCCTTCTCCCTCCTGGTAATGCCAGTGCTCCTGAAATTATGCAGTAGCTCAGATGAGAAGTCTGATCCAGCTTGAATCTAACATGACCTTAAAACAGAGAAATGTGTAAGGACAGGCTGTGATGAGAACAGCTCCCTTGCCCAGCTCAGTGTGCAGGCTGCAAACACGGCTGCTGGGGTGGCAGGGGCAGGAACACAGAGCTGGGAGGGCAGGAAAGCAAGGCTGGATGTCAGTCTACACAGTGATTAGATTACAGGGATTGAAAAACGATAATCTTTTTCACCTTTTAGTCCTTTCGTTTGGGAAACTCTAAACATGCTACCGACACGGGCAGCAGCCGGGGTTTGCACAGCACGCCGTGCACAGATGCCGCCCGTCAGCCGGGCTGAGCGCTCCCGGCACAGGCTGCGCTGCTCCCAGGTGCCCTCCACAGCACAGGGGCAGGATGTGAACGGGAACATGAGATCCAGCAGGAGCCCAGATAAGGGGAGCCTTGCAGAGAAAAGGAAAACAAGCAGCACAAGGGAGTTCAGAACAGAATGAGGAGAGCAAGAAGCAGATTTGCTTTCCAGGGTACTCAAGCTTTATCGCAAGAGCTCTGAAACATCATATGTTCGCTTGTTCTCTCCCTCTGGGGGCAGTAGCTGCTCGGGCATGGTGGGAGGTGACATCTGATAGCCTGGAACCTCTCACCCAGGGCTGAGAGACCAGACCAACACAGTGGCCCTGCTAGACAGGATGGGCATTTTTTTGCAGACCAGAACACCAAAGCTATTATAACTGTACTTAATGTCACAGAGTTTCAGTCTTATCTTAATGGATAGGCAGGCCCTATTTTTAGAATTAGTCAAGAATCTAAGATCAGCTCAAAAAACAGTTTCCTCCAGCACCCAGGGCTACATGCTCTGACTTTGAGGAAAGAGAATAAACCCAGAGACCAAAATTTCAAAATAGAAACACATGAACAAGGATATTTTCTGGATATCAATTTCACAGGCTGTGGAGTGCTTGATGGATGTGTCTGATGTGTGCTACCATCAGAATTGCTGGCTCCTGATCCAGTGGCCATTTCCTTCAATATTTTCAGGTGCAGAATATTTTTTTCCATAGTCTTAGTGATATATTAAGGATGGAAGCAAAGGGACAAGGACCATTGACTGTGCACCTACTGGAGTTTTCCTAGAGAATGGCACAATGACAAATTTACCCATTCCAGTCTTAAAAACAAAATCTGAAAACCCAGCCTTCATTCTTTCCCTCTGTAAATGTTGGGTTTTCCTACTAAGCCAAAAATCATAGCACCTAAATACTTGGGAGAGAACAGCCATCGAGAACAGTATAAGCACTTCTCCCACACCTTGGCATTAGCAGTGACTGCACTGTTTTCTTTAGAAGCTTCTGAGTGGCAGGAAAGTGGATATAAAAAAGAAGAAATAGTTAGAAATTGTACAATATTCAAGTAGACTGTAATAATGTTAAATACCATTTTAAAGCCCCTAAACTACTTTAAAAACAACAAAAAAGGGACTGATTTACAATCTGCTTCACAGCTGAAGGGTGGAGTCCAGTAGGAATATTTGCCTTTGGATATGCTAGTAAAATAACAAACCTATATTAATCCAGTCTTGAACACAACTGCCAAGATTTTGAGTGTATCCGTCTGTTAACAGTATAGCAAAACAGTCAAAACAGACTTTATTTTTAAAAGGAATAAAAAGATGAAGGCACCACTAAGACAGAAGTCAGTTATTCATTATAATACTTTTTGCAGCAGTGCTTCACTTCAGAAGCTGGAGAGCTGGTGGTTTTCTTTGCTTTGTTGTCAGATGTTTGACATGCAAGTCAGAGATGAACAAGTCATGTACACACCCACTTACAGTGTGTATGTATGTATCTGTACATATACAGATATATATGTGCTAAAGATTGAATTAGTAAACTTTTTACGTGGGGAAGAGGCATGAGGTATAGACACAAATCCCAATGGACAGAGAAAATCATATTTTAATCATTGTTCATGGGCACCGTGGTAGAATTAGGTCACCAATCCTGTACCCTCTTGTGACCAGCTTATCACAATGGCAGTAGCTAATGGGCATGAAGCAAGAGAGCAACTCCCTTCAAAGCCATTGGACACAACAGGTGTGTTTGAATTGAGGTATTGCACTGGGGCACAATCCTGACTGGCAAGCAAAAGGGGGAAGAGTCACCTACCAGCAGCAGCTCCCACGTTACACTGCCCTGTAGGGAGAGATGGACTGCCACAGCAAAGTGATTGTGAGAGACAGAACAGCTCAGCTGATCAGCTCATGGTGCTAACAGGCTTGCTCAAAATTGCTAACAGATTGCAATTATTCACACCACACAGAATACTGGTAGTGAGCCGAGATGTCTCTTATGGAAACCATTACAGACCAAACCACTGGGTCCCATCTTCTCTGCACAAATGAACAGAGCTTGACTGACTCAGCAGTGGTTCCCCTTTTAACATGAGCAAAGAATGTGGCCCCCCTGCTTCAAGCCCTCAAAACATGCCAAAACTATCACCTCTAAGGTCCGTGTGATCAAGGTTTGCTCTTTACCTCCCAAACAATTCTTTCATCAAGTCCCTCAACACAGGTAAAGCAAAGTAAATTGAAATATTCCAACCCATACTTGAACAACAATTAAATAATAGAAAAGACAGACTTACAGCAAGAGAACAGATTGTGCCTGATTCTTGGTACCAAACTCTTCCTCAGTGAGAAGTTTGATTTTGTCTGTTTGGCAGGTAGTTGTAGGCAACATGGTGCAGACACAGGCCTGCCCCAGCACCAGTACCTGGCAGATGACCCAAGGCACACAACAGGAGCTACCTTTCTCTGATGTGCTGGGATCTTGAAGAGCCACGCTGCTTATTGCCCCCACCACTGCCAGTAGTTTGCTACTAAATAATAGCATCCAAAGATGTCAGTAACAGCTTTTCACTGTGGGGATTACTCTAAAAATGAGTGAAGAAACCTTCCCTTCACCATATAATTTCAAACACAAAAAGCAGAAGTCAAAGGGCATAAGCACAGGCAATTCTAAAGTAAAACATTTTTTGTAAAAGACAGCTCCCCTACACACCTGTCCCAAAAAGTACTTGTTGGGCATCTCTCACTGTTCATAGCAGAATAGGAACATTTTAGGTTTAAGACAAGTGCTATCACCATGCTTTTGTTTTGCTTCATTGCACAGAAAAGCAGCCCTCTGCCTCAGCACCATTCTCCAGTTAGCTTTCTTCTGGTACACCCACATTAAATTCAGGATGTCACTGGCACCCCAGCCATCTCGGTCAGTCAGCTGCAAAATGACAGCTCTCATTTGAATGACAAATTTGTAATTCTGTGATAGGTATCTGTGAGTTGGGCTTCTGGGTACCATCCTTATGTAAAGCAAAAGAAAATGCTGGTGAGCTCCTGAGTACACTGAAGCCAATGGGTCTGATGGGTCGATGGACTGAGGCCAACAGCACAAGGTTCAAGGCAAATTGCTGCATTTGGCCACAACACCAGGCAGTGCCACAGGCTGGGGGCAGAGTGGCAGGAAAGCTGCCTGGTGGAAAAGGACCTGGGGGTGCTGGTGACAGCAGCTGAACATGAGCCAGCAGTGCCCAGGTGGCCAAGAAGGCCAATGGCATCCTGGCCTGTGTCAGCAATGGTGTGGCAGCAGGAGCAGGGCAGGGATTGTCCCCCTGTGCTGGGCACTGGTGAGGCCACACCTCAAATCCTGTGCTCAGTTCTGGGCCCCTCATGACAAAAAAGACACTCAGGGGCTGGAGCATGTCCAGAGAAGGGCAATGGAGCTAAGAAGGGTCTGAAGCACAAGTCTTGTGAAGAGCAGCTGAGGGATCTGGGGGTGTTTAGCTTGGAGAAAAGAAGGCTCAGAAAGGACTTTACTACTTTCTACAACTAAATGAAAAGAGCTTCTAGCCAAGTGGGCATTGGTGTCTTCTCCCAGGCAACAAGTGATAGGACAAGAGGACATAGTCTCAAGCCATTTCATAGGAGGTTTAGATATCAAGAAGTATTTGTTCTCTGAAGGAGTTGTGTATTAGGCTGCCCAGGGAAGTTGTGGTATCACCATACCTGGAGATGTTCAAGAAATGACTGGAGATAGCACTGTGGTCTAGTTGACAAGGAGGTGATGAGTCCACGATTGAACTGGATGATCTTGGAGGTTTTTTCTAACCTAAATAATTTTGTGACTCCGTGACTTGCACCATCAGTATTAAAGGATCAGGATTTCAATCTGTGCTCTTGCTTAGTCTATAAACTTTGGCTGGGCAAATTACTTAAAGAACCATTTGACATTTTATTTTGGGAGAGTTACTTATTTCCCCCGCCTTTGTTTTCTCCTCTGATAAAACACTCAGAGCTTTATAAAGCATAATTAGCAAGTTTTGAATGCACTTGGAGATCTTGAGATAAGAGCACCCTACAGGTGTACAGTGTATTTATTCTTAACGCTTCAGGCCAGTGGTCCTCAACCTAGAAGCTGCAAAGCCATAGCTTGAAGTTGAGTTGCAAGTTCATTGGAAGTACAAATGGCTCACAAGTAGGAACTGTGACACGAACCTAGAAGTGGTATTGGGAGTGAGGTCATGAACCTGGTGGTGAAACCAGGTCCATCAGTTTTGCTAGTTCCACAAGAACTTTAAAGAGCGGGCTTTCATAAATATGTTTCCACTCAAGGCTACAATGCAAAGTCCCACAGACCTGCTTTTCTGTTGAGCTCTCCCTCAAGAACAATAGAAAGTTTGCCTACGCCAGTGATCTACTCAATTAGATTTTACTTCAATATGTGTTAAGAGATTGGAGTAAGATTTTAAACAAATGTTTACCCGCAAAAAGAGCCTTAACAGATTCTAACCTATATTTCCCATGGTATACATCATCTGAATAATAATAATAAAAAGTCTCTGGGACATACTGTGAATATCAGTTTGGCTACCAGCTTTACTGCATGGAAAACTTCCCAGCAGGTGGTTGTAATTCTTCTAGAAAGGAACAGGGCTGGATCAGCAGCACCTTGGGGTGTTAGATGCCCGTCTCTTATTGGATTTACACTGTGATAATCTAAGCACAAAACCACAGCTTTTTGGGTTACTTCATTAAAAAGCTGACATTTTGTTTCATGAAGCTATGTCTAATCTAAGCACTTAGCTTGCATTTGGTTTATCACTGGTAAGCAACATTTGCCTTCAGCTTTTAGAAGGCTTACTGTTTTTTCTTGGGCATTGGACCTTCTCTTTGTCCTAAAAGTATATTTCATTTTCTAGGAACATTATGTCCTGGAAAACATTTTTCATAGGGCAATAATAAATAAATAAAAAATCCCCCTCCAAAGGGTTTTCATTTGTCACATATAATTTATGCCCACATTAGATTCATTCCTTAAAATAAATACTGAAACCTCAGAGAAAACCCTTGTTCAGGTCTGCAAGGGGAAAAAGTGCCGTGTAAATGGGAGTGGTGGTTCAGCACAGGCTGAGCCCCAGTGGTACCCTCAGAGAGCAGAGCACAGACCGGGGTTTTTACTGGCCTCTGTTGTGTCTGTTGAACTGCTGCTCCGTCTTTAGTGAAATCTCCAGCAACAGAAATCCTCTATTAAAACCACCTGCACAGCTTTGTCAGCCGAGCTCCGTGCTGTCAAATGACTTAGCTTCTTAAGCCAATACAAGTCATTAAGAAGAAGGTGAATTAGAGATTTAGACGTTGCCGATAGTAACTATCTCTGATCAATTGATATCTTCCTCTGATAGAGCGGCGCTCCCGGCGCCCCCTCCTCTGCCTCATCCGTGCAGACCCCGGCCACTGGATCTAATTACGGGTGAGGAACACCAGGCCCTCGGCAGCGCTGAAAGGCCATCAGTAGGCCTATCCATTAATAACTCTCCTGTGCGCTGTACATTGTAATTGTCAGACTGCAATTTACAGTAATCCTCCAATGCAAAACTTAAATAGCTGCAGCTGATTTGAAATTCATACAACCAGTTGAAAGAGAGAAAAACAAGATGCACGGGTTAAAAGGCCAAATTGTGCAAGTGTGTGCGCTGAGTGACAGACATTTTAGTACTAGCCTGGGACCATATTTTAAAAGGTCACTGAAAACTTTTGGCTTGGGCCCTCTGACAAACAATGAACTTTCCATATATTTATTTGCCATCTCTTTGTTTTTACAGCAAGCAGAATAAATGAGTTAAATGACGTTGTGCGGGTCTGCACATTGTCAGCACAGGTTATAAGTCATTATTAAACTCCATCAAATCAGTCCAAACCCGGTCTAGGCAATGAGACTAAAAGTTATTTGCATTCCTTCTGTCATAAAAAATCATATCCCCTTACCCAAGACTTTCGTTTCTTTATTAAATGCAGCCACAAGAGTATTTCAGGTCTGGCAATGTGAGCTCAGGAAAACCTACTCTGTATAACTCAGTGTAACAGCTTAGAACCGATTCCACTAAAATGTCCCAGTTGAGTGTATCTGGGCACTCAATCAAGACACACATATTACTTTTAAATAAGATTAGCCTTTATATTTTGCTGCTTAAGTTAAAACTTTTCATGTCATTCTCTCATTTTATGTAAACTCCAACATAATTCTGTTTTAGAGAATACTTCAAACAAATTAAAATCCTCAACTTGAACGTGTCTAGCAAAACTCGCCTAATGGCATAGCAAGCTGTTTGGTGACACTAAAACACTTTTAAATAAGATGAATTTTCCCTGCGTTTCCCTGGCTTTGTAATTACTGCTGCTGAACAGCAGACGCCTTTGGTTACAATGGCAAAAGCAGCGGCTTGTGCTCTGAAACTTATTTGACAAATAACTTACAAGTGACCTGCAACATCTGTTTAAAAAATCGTCCTTTCGTATCTGCCTTGAGTTGAGTCCAGCATCAATTATGAAATGCAAACATCTCATCTGGGGCCAAGGGCAGCCTTTACACACACACAGGGCACGGTGTGGGGAGGGGGCGGGCTGCAGGCGCCTTCCTCACGCCAGTCAAGGAGAAAGAAAATGTTTAAGTAAGGCTCTGTCTGAGCTACCAGCTTGTGGCATCACGCTGCTGAGATCCAGTGGGCCTGACTGCAGCGATGCTCAGCTCCTGGGTGCTCAGGAGAGCATGGGCCATGGTGGGGTGGGACTTGGAGAGGTGGGCAGTGATGGCCAGGACTTTCAGCCCCCCTGGACATCAGCTGCAGCAGTAGGACCACAGAAGTTCCGAAGCCCAGCCACGAGCTTTGCTCACTTGGAAGGTGCCAGCAATGGCTGTGGAGGTGTGTAAGTCATGCCAACCCCTCTGGAGCTGAAAACACTAACCTAGCAAGCAAAGGATGCCACATTCCAAAGAACACAAGCAAAAGGCTTTCATAAAACTAATGACAGCCTGGTTTACACTCCCCAAATCCTAGAGTGATGGAGATGATGCTCTTCAGTCTCTAAAGCTCTCCTCAACCCTACCTCTCAACAGTTTAATACTGTGCTGCTTGGCATAACATCAGCTCAGGCTGAGGCTTCGTTCATGGTACAAAAGCAGATGTAAGACTGAAATGGAGCACTTCTCTCTTCTTCAGAGACTGGAAAATTCTTTTCAAGTGAGAATCAATAAAAAATAAAAATAAGAAATTCGGACTGTATATGCTGTAATGCTGAATTACATTATTTTGGATCTGATTTAAAAGCTATACTACAAGGTTTGATTCAAATAACATGTGCAGTACAGATATCCCTTCACATCAATAAATATAAATAGTTTAACTATTGAATATAAACTTTTATAGAACTATTTAATTCTTGCAATCAAAATAGTCTGCTTCTAACTTATGTGGAAGCACATGTAAAATACAGGTTGAACAATACTGAAAATATTGATTCTCAGCTTTAAGAGATATTTACTTGTAAGAGATCAAAGACAGATCTAAAAGTTTACTTGTGCAGGTCTCTTTTTCTCTCTACTGCTCTTTACTTTTACCTTCTTGTACATGAACTTAAGCAGCAGCCAAGCTCAACCATCAAGTGATAACATTTTTTCAGCTAATTGTAGCATGCTGGAGTCTAGTAAGGAATATTATTAAACCGTCCTCTAACTCACGTATTGTGTGAAAAACTGGGACTTGAAAAACACCTGCCCAAACAATTCATAAACACACAGCACAGAAAATACCTATGGTAATTCACTGGATTTACAACCGTCATATTATATTAAACATACAGTATCAAAATTTATCACCTATTACACAGATTCCTGTTTTAATAATATCTTGTTCTTGTACAATTGCACCTTCTCTCCCAAAGGGTCCCAAAGCACTTTAAAATCATACATACAGGAATTGCTTCATTCACTGTGGAAATACAGCTGCCTCTGGGGTGGAGTGGGGGTGAGGGGGCAGAGGAATTGTGCACATTGTGCACAGCCACCATAAACACTGACAGTCAGGGGACATGGCTGGGGACGGGGAGCAGAGAACATTATCTTGAAGTCTCGGGAGTGTCGTATAAAAGGCATGATCACAGCTGCAGGTGAGGGAGGTGCACAGGCAGCTGTGGCAGAACTCAGCACAATTTGGGGCGTTCCTGCCCTAACCATCACTGGTAAGCAATCCTACCATCACTGCAGGGCCAACCCCCAGCCTTCAGCTCCAAACCACAGGCAGTGGGTCACGGACAGGGATGAGCCTCCCCGGGGTGCTGCTCTGGCTGGTGAGGCTTGAAGGTCTTTGGTGTCACCACACTGCCCTGCCCAGATTCCCCAGAGATAACCCCAGCTGTGCTTCGAGGAAACCACAGGAGAATGGGAGTGCACTGATAGATACCTCTGTGGTGGGCAGCTGGATGAAATGGTACAAAAGTAATGCAGTATTAGAACAGATCAAGAAATGGATGGATTTTTGCTAGGCTCTTTACCCAGTTAGAACTTGGATGCCAAAGGCTGCTGCAACCTACACCACTGAAAAATGTTTGTGCTCCTCGGCTCGCTTCAACTGCAGCTTCATCTCCTTCATACCTGCCATAATTGCCAGTCTCTTGTGCCTTCATATCAACCCCAAATCTCTCCAACTCACTCTCATTCAGGACCTTCTCTGACCCTCTTTGATCAAGGTAAGGAATCAACTTCTGAATTGTTAGATATAGCTTTACAAGGAAATCAAGTGAGAAGCTTAAACAGGCCCCTGAAAATCACTACCAATGGATTTACTCCTGCCTCCTAGACTGCTCAGGTTCTGCCTGTTTCCACCACTGCCCAGCTCTTCCCCACAGTGCTCACCCCTTTCTGGGGGTGTTATTTATGTGCTGGGTTGCCCAGGTCTGTGTCCTTTCCTCTCTATGTTTGAAATGTCTCTGAATCTTGGCATTTCTTCCAGCACATTTTCAGTCTACACCTTTCTCTATTTGTTGATACATTTCAGGTGTTTATGCACGTCCCCCATCCCTCCTTGCCTCAGTCATTGCAGTTTCTGGGATTTCCTGACACACATTAACACACCCTACCCAGTAGAAAAAGCAGCTGCTCTATATGTAGAATAGGCTACGAACTCACATCTAGTTTAGCTCCTACAGCCTGTGTGCCATAAGGCTCTGCTGTGATTTATTTAGCTGCTGCATTAAGTAACCCTTCACCTTAGCTAACCTGCCAATAAAACAACATCACTTTACAAGAAACCTTCCACAGAGGTTGCTGTATTGTTATCTTATATTAAATTTAACAGTTTGCAATTAAATGTTGAGTAAAATAAGGATTTCCCTCTCAACATGCATGCACAAGGATGTGTATTTGATTCAGCCCTGCAAGGATGAGGAAGGTTTCCCTTGCCTTTCTCTGAAGAGTGGCACTCTTTGGGAATTCAGCCCTACGTGGCAGACAGTGTATTCAGTGCTCCATGCAGGAACTTTTCTAGATGACAGATTCCACAGAAAGAACAACATTTTAAAGCCCAACAAAGGCATTTGGTCCAGCAAAACATGGTTACTAAGACTTCCACAGATCCCATCTCCACCACAATCAATTTCAACACCACTGTTGAGGCAGAGTCCCAGGAACTTTTGCCCTTGTTCTGGCCCAGCTCTGCACAGGTTTTTGCTGGCACAACTCTGCACAGCAGCCACTTGGCCAGACAGGGAGTGCAGCTGCCTATGCCATGCTTGTTTGTACAATGAGATCTCTTTTGCCTAGAGCACATGTACTATGTAAAGCTGGGAAAAAGGTGATGAGTGTTGCTGGCAGGAACATAACACCCTGCTATTCCAGCTAGAATCACCCAGAAAGCAATAATTTCTAAACTTGAAATTGGTGCTGCAAAATAGCATTAATTGGTACAGTTGTGTGAGAGTAGGGCAGATCTTCGAATAGGCGAGAAGTTGTGGATGTTTAGTCCCTGGAAGCATTGAAGGCCAGCCTGGATGGGGCTTTGAGCAAACTGGTCTAGTGGAAAGTGTCCCTGACCATCGTGGGCCAGGGTGGAACTACACTTTAAGATCCCTTTCATTCCAAACCATTTTGTGACTCTCTAATCTTAACTGTCAAGAGGCTCTACTGATTTCAGGGAGGGGTCCATTCAGACATTTTAGACAGACAGGTATTGTCTAAAGTTAGGTCATGACTGGAGAATGAATACATGAAAGTGAAAATAACTGATCTAAGTGGCTGTAGTATAAGAACATGGAAGATGTATGTGCTTAAGAAGATGGGTTTGTTGCTTTTTTATTAATGATGATAGAGACAGGCAACACACAGAAATAGTGCTGCTCTTCTCTCAGTGTAGCTGTATAGATGAGAAACTAAGTAAAGTTAAAAGCTTTACCCTAAAGGTGATGTGAAAATGCCACTCAAGTACTTCTGTGACAATTGCTTTTTAAAAGGAATATATATATAGTTGAGGACTGGACTGGTGATCCTCCACTCTCTTCATGGAACTCAGTGCCTCAGTAATGTAAGTCTGCAACTTAGCACCAGATTATTACAAATGCTGGAACAGCTGCAGCAGTTCATCTCTCCTGCTTCAGGCCAAGGGGCTGTTAAGAAGAGAGGATCATCCTCACCTTGGCAGGAGATGAGAGTGATTCTGGAATAACAGGTGATTCCTTGGCCATGCTGCACTCTGATGACATCTTCTTTTCTCCTTGTTCCATCACTTTGCCTGGAACAACATTTCCAGCTTCAGGCTACTGTGTGAGATCCGTGTCATCAGCTGAGTGCCATCCCAAGGTTAGGGAGGAAGGGGCTCCTTTCACATTCAACTCACCTCATTTTGAAAGGGTGATCTCAGAGCAGGAAAACCAAATGGTGCCCTGCAGCTCCACTGCCAGCAGAGAAATGGGTGGGAGCCCCAGTGCTGTCTGCAGAGGGCATGCCTGAAGAATGGTCATAGAATCATCGAGTTGTTCAGGATAAAAAAAGATCTCTAAGATCATCAAATCCAGCCACCAACCCAGCACCACTGTGTTCACCACAAAACCATGTCCCCAAGTGCCACACCCACATGCCTTTTGAATACTTCCAGGGATGGGGACTCAACCAGTTCTCTGAGCAGTCTGTTCCAGTGCCTGACCACTCTTTCAGTAAAGAAATTTTTCCTAATATCCAACAACTTGCACAACACAAGGCCATATCCTCTAGTCCTGTCATTTGTTACTTGGGAGAAAAGACTGGGTTATCTCAGAAGTAGTCAGCTAGTGAATGTGCCACATTTTATATCTAAGCCTGAAAAAATAGAAGCAGAACAGCAGAGACTGCCTTTGCACATCCCTGTGTTTCTCACCTTTTGCTTGACATCTGGAATTTACACTTATCATGTCTGAAGGACTTTTGTGTTAAATTCAAATGCACACAAGTTACAGACCCCAGGTGGATGTCTTCCCAGTGACTTCAGTGAGAGCCAGACAGGAACTCAGAACTACAGGAAATTTTCAAGCTAACAGAAGAAAATTACTTCAATTTAAAAGCTAGCATGAGACTTCCAATAAAATACACATTAAAAGTAATGTTAAAAATATCGTATAAGCCAGGTAAGTGGAAATGGTTAAACAGCAAAGTAAATGATACTGTTCCCATAAAACTGGGAAGGTTCTTGGTTATTTTGCTCACCAAAATGAAATTATTGTTTACATTCTACAATAAGGACAGACCTAGTCACTGTTATGAGGAAAATAAAACGTGCTTACATGTCAGTGCCTGTGTCCACTGACATTGAGATTTCCTCTGAGGAATAGATCCTGCACCTGGACTCTGGCAGCAGTGTTAAGGGAAGCCCATACATGCACCAAACCCACTCCTCTGTGTCTCTGAATTTGAAGTTATGATTAGCTTTGTTACTGCCTCTTTTCAGGACAAACATTGTCCAAAACTCACTCTTCTGTTTTCAAACTCCACTTTTTTGTATGATTTTAATTGAGAGTAATAACAGCCAACCAAATACATGTTCTTTCAACCAATACAATCATGAAATGCATTTTTCCTTGTAATAAGATGAGAAACCAGTACCTGTAGACTCTTCCTCAGATAGACAGGTGTCTTCTCTCTTCAATTCCTATAGGGTGAGCACTAAGGAGTGTCAGGACAAATAGCAGTTTTAAACTAGTATTGAAGGGAGAAAGGGGCAAAACCAGGCTCAGCAGTAATGAGTGATGTGATGATGTGCCAGAACTTGAGGAAATGAGCACTAGTGGGATCTCTCAATCTGCTTCACCAGGCATTGGCTAAACTGCACCACACCTGAAATGTTTCTACACCAACACACACAGCACAAGGAGCAATGGAGGAGCTCAAGACTTTGGCCTAGTCCCATCACTGGTGTAAGTGAAAACTGGTGGGATGAGTCCTGTGACTGGAAGGCCCTGTTGGAGGGTTCCAGGCTCTTCAGGAGGGACAGGCAGGTTGAAGAGGCAGGGAGTAGTACTGTAGGTAAGAACAAAGAAGCTGTAGGTAAAAGAAGGGGTGGAATGTATGGAGACCACAGCTGGCAATGGCATAGTAGAGAGTCTCTTGGTAAGAATCAAGAAGCAAACAAGTAACATGGATGTCATCATAGGAGTCTAAGAGACCTCCCAGCCAGGATGATGGCAATGACCAATTATTCTTTGAGGAAAAAAGCATCACTTAAAAGTCAGCTTCCCTTGTTCTCACAGGAACTTCCACTTGCCAGGAATCAATTGGGAACATCACACAGCTAGTACAACTCACACCAGAAGATGCCTAAAAAAACTGAATGACTTTATGAGGTCCTAAGTGAAAGAACTCAGAAAGACACCCTCCTTGATTTGCTGCTTGTCAGCAGAGAGGATCTTGTAATCTCATAAGAGGGGATTGGTGGCCACAGTGATGGAGTTTAAAATCTCTGGTGACACGAGGGAAAGCACCAGCAAAACCTCAACTCTAGGCTTCAGAACACTCACTTTACTAGTAAGTCTCCTGGGACAACATTTTTGCAGCTGGTGGGGTCCATCAGTGCTGGTCACTTTTTAAACATCACCTCTTAATGGCACAAGAATACACAGTTCCCAAATGTCAGAAGTTAAGCAGGGGAGACAGGCAGCCAGCTTTCCTGAACAGTAATCTCTTGGAAATAAGGCAAAAAAAGGAATGTGCATACCCAGTGGAAGCAAAGTCAAGTGACATAGAGGAATATAGAAATGTTGCTCGCCACTGGAGGGAGAAAATCCATGTGGCCAAAGCTCAGCTGGAGCTGCCAGAAATGTGAGGGACAAGAAAAAGTTTTTCAAAATATATTAATGGCAATAAGCAGTGTAGAAACAACATCAGCCCATGGTCACCTCACAGAGGCAGGGACCAGGCAGAAGTGTTTAATGCATTCTTTACTTGTGTCTTCAGCATTAGTGATGGACTAAGGGGGTCTCAGTGCCATGAGCTGGAGGACAATGACTGCAAGAATGATCAAACCCCAGTCAACCCTGACTTTGTGTGGGACCTGCTGCTGCAGCTGGATCCCTATAAATCTCTAGGGCCTGATGGGATTCATCTAAACGTCCTCAGAGAGCTGGCTGATGTCATCACAAAACCTCTCTGATAATTTTGAGCAGTCTTGGGAATCCAGAGAGGTCCCAGCTGACTGGAAGCTGGTGCAGGTTGTCCTCATTTTCAAGAAGGGCAAGGAGGATCCTGGAAACTACAGGCTGTCAGTCTCAATTCAGTGCCTGGTAAAGTGATGTGATTATTCAGGCAGGTATTGAAAAACTCCTAAAAGGCAACACAGTCACTGGTCACAGCCAGCCCAACTCCTTGAAGGGAAAGTCCTGCTTATCAAACCCGATTTCCTTTTATGACACTAACCCACGTAGTTGATACAGGAAAGCCAGTAGATGTCATCTTTTTGGATTTCAGAAAAGCTTTGGATACTGTCTCTCACAAGAATTCTGGACAAAACATCCAGCCCAGAGCTGGATAAACACATCATGGCATGGGTGAGCAACTGGCCCCCAGGTCAGGTACACAAAGGCATGTAGTGAATGGGGTGACATCAGACTGGGGACCTGTCACCACTGGGGTTCCTCCTCGGCCCTGTGCTCTTCAGTATCTTCCTTCATGAACTGGACACAGGACTAGAAAGGATACTAAGCAAGTTTGCAGACAAAAAAATGCCTTTGAAGCAGAACCTCTACTGCTTTTACCCCTTGACTTTCTAGACAACTCCATCTGCTTCACAGTGCTACCCAGGAAGGGATGGACCACCTTCTAGACCCCAGCTGAGAAGGCCATCCCTCCCCTCCTGCCACAATGAACAAGATATAATGGCATCCACAACCAATTTATAACATTATTATTTTCAGATCAAATTTCCTGCAGAAAATTTGGGGGAAGTTTTCTGATGATTTGACTCACTTGCTAGAACTGAGAAGATGGGGGCTGTGTTGTCATCCTTACTACCCTTATACACTGCAGCTTGAAGGGCCTTGCCCTTACAGGCCCCTTTTCCAAATCCCAGAAAAAGCTATCACCGTGCCTACTGGCAGGTCAGGCGGCTTTTCTCTGTAACTTAAGACAAAATGTGTAGTAAAAGATACTCACTGCAGATGCCAAAAGTGACTGCTACATTGTGAAGTTTTCCAAAAGGAAGACCTTGTGTCAGGCAGGTCTGACTTGCTCCATAAAAGCTACATGACACTACTGTGCCAGTCAAAACATTCTACAAACACACTGCCAGTATTCAGGATAGGCAAAATACTAACAGAAAACAAACACAAAAATAATGAAATTGACGTTATTAAAGCTGAGACTATTAGCTCATATTAACATATTATTCTTAAAACGTGTGCCAGTAATGCAAACCTGTTTGAAAACCCTTGTGCTCTGGGGCTCCCAGCTACAACAGACATTTTGCAGGTATAATGGTCAACACAGAGATCAAATTGTACTACATACACCATCATTTTTAACCTGAGTGTCCCTTAAGAGTCTTCACATAGCTCTGAAGGCAGTTCATTCATCAGAGGAAGAAGACAAGCAGACTTGTCTTTAAACAAGGTGAAGAAATATTGTTTTCACAAATGTTTTCGCAATATTTTTAGACTTAGACTGAACAGTTATTTTTTTGTAAACTCTGGAAGGTTTACAGAGATATTAACAGGAATTAAAAAAAAAAAAGCAAAACGACAATACAAGGTGAACAGACCATAACTTTATTGGAGATATACTCAGCTACAATTATTACAAAAAACTATTAAAGGTAATTGTGATCCATAAGGTGCAGATTGCAAACTTCTGCAGCATGATTACAGTATGAATGAATTACATTTTATGTCCCTTAAAGACAGCTGCAGCATGTGATGGTAAATATTTTATTGTCCATCAAATTATATTTGTTATTCTTTCTACTTGATTTTAACCATCTTTTTTCAGTCACACTATTTACAATAAAAATGCCTGCAATTTCCAATTATTGTTCACAAACATTTTTCTCCCCAACTTGCTGCTGCAGTAAATTCTGAGTGCATCTACAAAGCAATTAAAGTAGTCTGTGGTTGCCATTCAAATAAAAGAGGGAAAACTCCAACAACTTTATTGGATGAAATTTATTTTAATAATTGTAGTTAGCTTTGATAGAAGTTATTTTTACCTGCTAGTGGAGTATCCTACAATGACCTCTAGATATTTACTAACGTAATTAATATTGAGTTACAGCTGATAATTATATTACATTTGATGGTCATGACCTGTAGTGTTTAAAGTTTAAAATCTTATATGAAAGAAATTAACTTCTTGAATATTAGAGCAATTGAAAAAGGATCAATGTCAGTAATTAAGTACCAAAAAATCAAAATGCTTCTTGCTTCATTCATATAAAAAATACAGAGATTTCCATGAGAATGTGTTCATGGGGAACCCCATCCAAAACAACCCAGAATACTGTCAGAGTCAAGTGCAGTATCACAGCAGATCACAATGCTATTTGTCATTTTTGGATTGCGTGTGCTGCTGTGACTGGGATACAAAGAATTCATTTTCTGTACAGATAAATGCATAGAATATGTAGCATATGTTATGTCATATGCAGTAACATAAACCCTCACGTTTTCCAGTTGATGGTTCTGTATTTACTCACAAGGAGGAAAAACAAAACTCTGCAACATACATACAAGCACAAGATCTTCAGGTATGTAAATGAATGCAGTTCCATTGACTGAAATGATACTACATCAGTTTGCACCAGCTGAGGATCCAGCACCTCCTCCCTGGGCCACCACTGTATTCCTCCCCAGCACCGAAACTGGTTCTTGTTCAAGTTCTGTACTCGGCAGTTGCAACATACTACTGTGTAATGAGACTTCAAAATAGAAGGCTTTTTTTTTTCTTTGTATGGACTTTAGCAGCATCAAGCTGAACAAACACTTCAGAAGTCACTACTGGGTACTCAAAATTCAGACTGGACAGATTTAGTTGAGGTTGACCAAATTACCAGGGGCTGTCTTCTCCCAAAAATGACATTACGTGTGTAAAATGTTGGTTTGTTCAGAGATAATTACTGGAGTGTCAGTCAGAGGTCATTCTAATTTTAATTACTTCACATAACAGTAAAATGATGTAGTAGAAAAATAATAGCTTTAAAATACAATCAAGAGTTGTTACACATCTTTGTTGTATTTTTCCACAAACAGTAAAAATGCCACAGACGTTACAAATGACCTATTTAAGTTGTGCAAGTAAATGACACATTGCAGGCATTAAAAACTATCTTTTTCAAAGTCATTAAATCAGAACAGCAGCAAGGCCAAACCACATTTTTCCTCTCTGTTAAGCATTTTTTCCTTGAAATGAGGTAAAGCATGGTACCAAGTGCAATGCTTATTTGTGCTACATGAACAGAACAGCGCAAAAAAAAGCCATAAAAATAAAAACGCAGCATAGTTAGGAGGACTGTTTAAAGTACAGTATAACAGGACTTCTATAAAAAGCCCCAAGGTTCATGCCAATTAACCCCCACACTATTAATGATGAGCCTGTGTGGTTGCTTTTGAAGATGGGCTGCAACAGTCCGCTTACACTTGTGCTTATAGCATGTCAAGTGATTCCTATCCCAACCTTCAAATGATCAGATTTAGGTCTTTAATAGCGTACACTGTCCAGTATCAAAATCATATCAACTGTAGGGTAAAACACACAGATGTGTAACATGGAAACTAACATGGATTTTCTGCCTCAAAGGATGAAAAGGATTTCAATGAGGTCACACTGGAAAAAATCGTGGCATTTAAAATGCATTTAAAAATGCATCAGCAGCAGAAACTACTTTATAGTCAGCCACTACACATTTCGGATGTCCAATTCATACGCTTTATCTAGTAACAAAGTGATCATTAAACTGTTCTGAAACACAGAGTAGGTTCAGTTGATTTTGCACCCAAACACTCCATAACCACTTCACTGCTAACAATTATCTGAAACCCCTGAGAATCTATAACCTTGTAACAATCAGTAAGAATTTTAGGCATTCAAAGAATAACTGAAATTTTAGCTTTTCATAATGCAATTAAAACTACTTAAGACTTTCTAGATGGTCTGATTTAATCTGCTGATTGATGTCTGGCCAGAAACACAGAATTGTTGGCATCAGTAATCATGTATTTTCCCTAAGAAACTTCAGTCCTACCACAAAGAGCAAGCTATAGCTTAAATCAGTGACCTTTTTTTTTTTCAGTTTTTTAAACAGCCAGTACAAAGCAATTTATATTTGAGAATTTGTTTTTATGTTCCATATAATCTACACTTGCAGTTCCTATACCTCCTTTCATGACTGAAGTACCAAACAAATACTAGACTTTTTATAAACTAATATTTCAATTCTTGGTTTGATCCTATAACAAGCAGCTTTCAAATACAAGAATGGTCCTTTTCACAGACTGAAAAGTGACTGAGATAGCAAATATATGAACTTTTGAAAACTGTATTTCAGAAAAGCTTAATGTCTGCCCCTTGTCACTAAGGCATTTACTTTATTTTTTGTTAAGAAAGCAAGAGCTGACAGTTTTTGTTTTGTTTTAGTGTGCATTTGTGAGGAAAGAAATAGGGTTTAAAAGCAGGAAATACAGTATTTGTTTGTAATTTAGTTCATAAGACACAGCAACAAGTTCAAACTATTGTGCTGGAAAACGTTAAAACACCTTGCTCTGCTTTCTCAAACTTCAAGCATAATTAACAGGGCAAAATTGCAGCAAACCTCTACTGATACTGGTGGGAATACAAGACCCACAGCTTTTTTAAAAGGTAAATTAAGAGGTATTATAGTTACAGTGCAAAAAATTAAAATTTCAAGCATAATATATAAACATAGCACCAAAACGGAAAAAAACCCAATGCATGCAAAAATAAAAAGGAAAAGAAGAGAAAAAAAGAACTGAGGTATTTAAGTGAAGAGTGCCTACAAAAATCTAATTAAAGAAGTATAGGCAAAGCCTAAAAAATACAAGTATGATTTCCCCCCACGCTCCCAGTAGACCAAAACACCAATGAGCTAGTTTCTCTAAATTAAGGACCTAAATCACAGATGTATCAAAATTACGGCAGTTATATCTCAAACATCAACTTTCATGTTATTTAACAGCACAGCTTTGGTAGATGAAATATGCATGCAACTCTGAAAAGTACAGTAAGAAATTTACGTCGAAATATCTCTAAGTGTAAAGGTGCTCTGTTTGTTAAATACGTAACCAATTGACTATAAAATCTGCAGCATATCTTAGGTGTGATATGTCTAAGGTTATTTTGTTAGTGACAGTTTGCACTGTGCAATTATTTGTTGCTGTTTCCAGTATTGGAACTATCTAGCTTGCAGGTTTGTGTAAAACTGGAATTTTAGCCAAAGACCATATTTTGTTTATGGTATAAAAAAAACTGTAGACTAACCACCTCCTCAGAATTGTTAAAAATAACCTAATTACATATATATGAATATAATTTCTATTATAATCCTGTAGTAAGTCACAGCTATAGTAATGAGTTGTACTGTAAATATAGAGCTGTATCATTGTAAAATGCATAAGAAAATGAAGGGAATGTAAAACAGTTTGTTCCAAAAAAGATCAGAAATTAAAGATTATTAATGAGGGTTTATTTATTTTTAAGGCAAGAACCTTTTTTTATGCAAGACTGTGTGGCATAAGGAAACCAAAGTTTCACTCTACCAGTATGCCAGCCATTTCAATTAAAATCTGTCCCTAACAAATAAGTGCAATAATGATTGGGAATGCCATCTTAATGCAAAAAGATGACATGGAGAGAAAAAAAAAGGAAAATAAAAAGGAGAATACTGGCACACTTAATCTTTCTTATACCCAATCATCCAGTACAGTTTTTCAACTGCTTTATGACTGGCACTAGTGCACAGATTGAAGAACTCCAAGATTACTATATATATATATAAATCTAGCAACTGCATTAGGCATAAGCTCCCTGGCCTTCTAATACTAAGCAAAGCTGTACTGACAAGAAAAGTAAAACAAAAAGACCTGACAACAATTATTCTGAACACTTGCTAAATGTCATCATTAAAGCACTCTCGTGATTAAACAAAGCAGAAGTGAGGAAAGAAGACAAGATTGTGTTTGCGCAAAAAACTATAACTACAATTAGTTCCAAAATTTTATACATGTTAAATGTTTTGTTATCTATTCTGTTACCAAACAAACTTTAAGTTCTGTCTTCCAATTTGTTCCTCTCAACATCAACGTTCTTTTAAAATTTGCTTTATTTGTATGTTATTTCTTCCCCATTTCATTCATTTTTAAGAGGAGTCTCAGCTGTTTGGGACCTGAGGTTGATTTGCTTTGAGGCTTCGTAGTGCTCTTCTCGCAGCTGCAGATTTGGCAATCCTGTAGCTTCTGCCAACTCCTTTAAACTTTCCCTTTCCTACAACTTCCACTGTAACTCTGACCTTTCCATCGTAAGTTCTTTCTGCAGGACTGCAAAAATATACACAAGAATTACTTACTGCCAAGGCAAGGTAATATGAAATCAGAGACCTAGATTCTTTTTTCTACAGAAGTTAAAGCAGTAAAATTAAACAGAAATCACTACATTTCTCAGAAAGCTACGCAAGGAAAAAAAATAAAGAACAGTGGACATGATGATTAGCTGCTTAGTGCAGAAGAAATTACAAGTACTTTGTGACATTTAAAAATTCTCTGTAGTTCATGAAGCACAGTTTAGAAACACTTTCTGTCAGCATGTATGGAAGAAAGCACATTCTTACCTAAATTTGGCTGTCTCTGGCTCCATTTCCAGCAGCTCTCGCACTGGGGAACGGGGCACATTAGCAGAAAATTTTTCTATTTGGAAAAAAAAAATTGAAAATCAAAAATTAGCTTTGTTCTTTTCACAGCAGATGGCACTTAATCATTAGTAATTGTCTGAAAGCTGCAATACCTATTAGTGGCCTCATCATTGGATAGTACACTTGCCAAACCATTTCCAAAGACATTCCACTATCCATATAAATGGCACCAGCAAGGGACTCAAATATATCCCCCATGGCCTTTGGTACTTCAATGTCTTCCTCTTTTTCTTCATCTTCTTCAGATCTTCTGAGCTGTTTGCAATTAAAAAAAGACAAGTGTGGGAGGGAGAAAGAGAGAAATGATTGCTTCACTTACAGTAAAACAGAGATCTTCAGAAATGTAAGCTCTCTTAACATCCTATATCCTGTGATGCTTCCTTAAAGTTTTTAATTGACAACTTTCCACAGCAAAACTGTTGTTTTATTCCTAAGTGAAACCAAGCTGCAGGTTATATAATTTTTCAAATATGAAGAAAAAAGCCACAAACACCATTGTGTACAGGGAGCTTTTATAATTCGTGAATTCCTTCTGTGATAATTCAATAGGATTTCACCATGGGTCTGTTTTTCCCAATTAGAACCAGACTTCTATCAGTCAATACCAGAAAGCTACCCACAACAAAGGAAGACTTCAGACACTATATATCTCCCAAAAATAGACTTTCAAAATCCCTAAGTCCAGTCTCTGGATGAAAGTTTCATGTATCTCTCCTTACCTTATTTACCCCTCAAGACAAGCATGAAAAAAGCACTAATAAAACAAGACATAAGTAACTGAAAAACAACTCCACCAGACTGACCTAACAGTCACATTCAGGTGTTTTAAGTGCAGCAGGCAGTGTTTTCTTCTATGCTACCAATTCAAGGAAATAATCTGTTTTCATTATCAAAATTAAACTTTCAGTGTACGTCTTAAAGGGCTTGAGCTGATCTAATCCTTTACTAAAATACTTTAAACACAGGTAATATACATCTGCCTAACTCCAACCAAAGTAACTTGAAAACAAAGATTTTGACCATTATGCTACTCTGCCTACAGAGAAATAAGTTTCTGTCAGTCTTCTCCCCCAGCAGCTACCCTCTTACTCCACTTGGGGTTAAAAATCCAATTCAGTCCTCTTAAGAGTGACTGTAATACTTCATACATGGGTTCCACCCAGTATTTCTACCTGAAATAAATCAAACAAGTAACCAGACCTGACGCATATAGCAATACAAACAGGAATTTTGACGCTAAAAAACAAGTTCAACTGTTCTAAATAGAGTGCTTCATACCAAGTGTACACTGAAGCACTTTTGCATTATACTGATGTAACAGAAGAAGAGAGAAACTAAGAGCTGTAAGGCAAGGGACAGATGTTTCATGAGTGAGATTCGAAAAAATAGAAAAGCAGATGATGTGGAGACACATGGAAACCAGTCTAGCTGGCATGAACTGCAGAAACAAAGACTCTTACATTAAGTGATGAAATAAGAGTTTCAGTAATTCAGTGCCAGACCAAGATAGGGAGCAGGCGTAGCGAGAGTGAAACAAGGATTTTATTTGAAACAGCTATCAAACAATTTGGTTGCAACTTTGGTGAAAGTTTTTTGCATACTTGCAAAAAATGAGCAAAGCAAAAAACAACACTGTAAGCTTTGAAAATAAGTTCCTAGCTTTTTCACTCATATTGTGGAGAAAACACAAGAGAGATAAGAGTTTAATCCTCTAATGTAGTTTATATTATCTAAACTTCAGTGACAAATTTGTTATTCAATGTTTAATGATTTTTTCCCTTAAAACCTGGTTTTAACTCTACAACAGAGTGCAAGGGCTGTGAACACATATATGAGACTGAAATATTTTGATTCCTAAAGTTTTAAGTTATCTATCAGAAAAAAAAAACTAAATATAAAAATAACATGCTTATTTAATGCTGGCATGTTGTCAGACAGAGTATTTTTCAAGAGACTGGACAGTTTTTCAGAAGACCAATTATTATGGACATCTACTAGGTAACACTTTTAAAGAAGGATAATGAGAAATACTTCTCTTCCAGATCTTGATGAGAACTTGACTCACAAGGTCCTTGCTCTCATAGATTTCTTAACCAGCTTATGTAAATTAATTATTTTTACCAAATTCTCCAGAAAACAAAGGATCATTATCATCAGCTTTTGTGTACAGCCCAAAATCTGACCTGTGTTTGCAGGTCTTCAATGAAACTACTTTTTAGGTGGCTTACTTGAAAGATGCATATTTCCATATCTAGCAGAATGCCTTTAGGAGCATGTCAAACATACTTGAGTATAGTGCAGTAACATCTCCTCCAGTAGAAATCATAAGAAAAAAAGCAGATATCTCTTGTCAGTGTACTACATTTTATAATGCCAGCATTGTGCCAAGGTAGCTTTGTTCATGGTGATGTATGGATAACTACCCTGAGTCAGCACTATGTGATTTAGCAACTCTTCACCTCATTTTTATGTTGTAGTAGTGCATCCTATCAGTTAGTGAAAGCAGCAAGCTAAGTGTGTATCTCACACTCTTCTAACAACACAAGAGCAAAACAACGCCTAAAATCAACTGCCACAGAAAAACCTAGAGGCAAATTGCGTTCAAATTCATTAATTTCTGTTAAAAAATTCTGTTAAATTCTAATTGATTCTATACTTTCTGAAGGCTGAAGTATTTTACTTTGTGTATTGCATCCTCTTATTACTGGGAGCCTGCTTCTTTGGCTGCTGTGTGCATAAAACATTACAAAAATGCTAATAAATCCATTGACATGCTTCAAATCAGATACTGACCATATTTCTTCTACTTCCACTAACCTCAGAATCCATTCCTTGCATTTCATTCTTTTCCATTTGAAACTGCACAAAGTCATCAATAACATGAAACAGTTCAGGAGAGACAGCTTTGAAGTACTTGTGGTAGTCATACTTTACAGCTAATGATGCAAAAATGGTATTATTGACTAGAGCAGATCGTAGGTCAGTCAGAACTCCTGGAGAGTGTTGCCGTGGGTCTTCATAAAGGTGCTTGGTTATGAGGTAGTCCAAAATTGCATCTCCCAGGAATTCTAAGCGCTGGTAACAATCTTAAAGCATTGGAAATAAAAGAATGTACAACACCACAATTAACTTTAACACACACATTCTTTCCAGGCTTTCTGGATAAGAAGTTTGGTATAGTGCCACGTAAATTCCACAAACTAACCAATGCTCAGAGAAGACAATCTGTTTTTTAAAAGAAGTATCCTTGTGTTTAAAGAGATTGCTAATGAAATACAAAAAAAAAAAAAGAAACCAGGAAAAGCAGGAGCTTATCTAATAATAAAGCCAAATTTGAACAAAAAGTTTATTTGTCAGGCTACAAAAAACATCTGTGCTTATAATCAATTGATGTTTTTACTCAAGATCTTCACGTGCTGAGAAACATCAAAAA
This sequence comes from Cisticola juncidis, assembly GCA_013400215.1. Lineage (NCBI taxonomy): Eukaryota > Metazoa > Chordata > Aves > Passeriformes > Cisticolidae > Cisticola > Cisticola juncidis. Next base: position 2,136,794 of record VXBR01000283.1, on the reverse strand, counting down.
GTAAATTTAACAGATTCTCCCAGCAGGCTGGTGTGAAAACTGTAACAGTTAAAATTAAAAAGTAAAAACAATCAATATAAAAATCAATGCATTAAGAGCAAGGGAACTCAAATTCTGATTTTTTTTTGTCTGATTTGCCACATGTTAAGACACTTTCAACAAAGATACTTATATGGATATGTCTTTTAAACTGGAAATCAAAATTGTCAAGCCTTTGCTCTTTTGAGGGTTGACAGGGGCCATGGGAACAGAGAACTAAGAACATCTATTTTTAGAACACAAACAAAAGCAAAAACCCTTCTGAATGCAAATATGGGTAGGTAGCTTGGCAAGGAAGACAAACCACTACTGAAATTACCGTGAGAGTGAATTGACTAGCACTAAGTTGCTTTTATGGCAGCTGAACTGAAGACATTGCCAGATCTCAACTGCTAGCTACTCCTTAAACAGAAAAAGTTACAGGTAACAGCTCATCACAGTCGTGTCACTTGGTAAACAGAAATGAAATCAAAAGTTTTCCTACAGTTTCAACAATATAATTTTAACTGGACACTGTGCCTCAAGGTTTCTGGAAGTATAAGTATATATTTATGTATGTCTAAAAATGAAGGAATCATTTACTTTCAATGTGTTTTGTGAAATATTTATAAAAAGTAAATACATATGTGGATAATATCCCCTACAACGAAAAACCAAAGGAGTGCCTCTGTGTTCAGTCAGTTTGTCAGAACCGTTTTTCAATGCAGCTCCATTTCAAAATTTCTCATTTCTTTAACGAAAGCAGAGCTTTCTCACTCCTTGGAAAAAGGGCCCCGCAATTCACTATGGGGAAAAATTCAGACTGCTGACTGCAAAGAAATTTGCCAATCACTACAAATGGAGTGGGAATTTTACCATGCTTCGCTTTTGATTGCGTATTATGGTAAGAAAATATGTAAGTTTTAGAATGAACAAATATTACATTAATTAGCATAAGCAAGAGCAATTAAAGATCACAGAAATACAAATTTCTACCGCTGTAAAATCTTTTATGAGATCATGTACAGAAACATTAAACGTTAATCTGAAACTAATATTTAGTCTAATTTAGTCAATTACTTCAAACTTTGACTTTAAATATTTACTCAATAAAATGCCTAGACTTAAATTAAGACTTTGAATTTACAGCTTCAAAGGGAAGTCTCCACATTCTGCACTCCTATAGATTATTCAGCTAATAAAAGCTGTAGTTTACAGTACAACTTCAGAAGTACAGACAAAGTATAACATTCATGGGATTTAAATACACAACAAATTTGCTAAATATATTTGGAAAATATGACTGCTATTTCCTGAAGTATATGGCAATTTTCCAGAGTCCTACAAGAACTTATTTCCACTAAATGAGGATCTGATATCAGTCATACACAGCTAATGATAGAGCATTTATCACTGATCCTGTTTCTCAAAACCTGGTGAGGCTTCAGTAAATGTACTTTATCTGCATCAAGTCAAAACACAAATAATCACTGAGAAACAATTGATTAAGTATCCCCCTCTAAATAGTGAGTAAAATACTATTTTTTAAGATTGTCTTCCAAGACTATTGTAACATGTGATGTCTAAAAGAAAGTCTATGGGAACACAAGATACTGCTTCTCTTGCTTTTGCAATATGGAGGAAAAACTAATAGAGCATTTTGAAATCAACTTACCAGTAATGGTATTATAATGGTAAGAGGCATGAGTAAATGCCTGAAGAAGATAAGCCTTGTTCTTAAAACTGTAATTTATTTTCTTCTCAAAGTTTTCAAAACCAGAAATAAGGTGATTTAGGGTTTTTTCAGCATCTGGGTGATCAAACATACACCTTGGTGGAATCTTCAAACAGCCATACTCCAGGTCTTTACAAAGAGAAGGCTCTGAATTAGCTACAGAAGCAGAAACAGAATTTGGTGAAAGATTTTTCTGCTCACTGTCACAGTTCTCTCTGGTAGCACACAGAGTGCCTTCCCAATCAGTCTTTTTAATTACAGGGAGCACCTTCAGCCCCAATGAACACAGGAAAAGCTGAGCAGCTCTTTCACCACAGCTGGTCAGATAGCAGCCCAGCAGGGCTTCCACACAATCTGCAATGCTCTTGTCAGCAATACACTGCTCTGTATGCAAGTCATAGGAGATCGACTGTTTTCCTGCATCAACACCACAGTTTTCTTCTGATGGATTCCAGAAGCCCACAACAAAATCATCCTCTTCAACAGCCTTGCTAGGATCCAGATAGCACATAGCATCCCAAGAGCTATAGTCAAAATCATCAAAATCTGATGAACACTGAACATTACCCATGGATGACTTTTTGGGTGCTTTCCATTCATAGTTTGAATCAGTGGTTGAAAAGTGTGAGAGTGAAATTTTCTTCACAAAAGCCCCTGATCCCATTAACATATTATCAATGAATTTGATATGCTCCTGATCATACTCCAGAAAATCATCTTCGAAGTCTGCTTCTTCCTTGGGCAACCTCCACATTAGGTCTTCATTCTCTTCATCATCATTATAATCATCAAGTTTACCATTAGCCAACATGTTTTCCTTTGTCTATGAAAGAACACAAAAAAAAGATGCTGAAGAGGGAAACGAAACATTTTACTGCAGAAAGATCAGAAAAGCAGGATTTGAGAAGTATTTCCTAACAATAACACAGATTTTTTTATGTTCCCAAGTCTGATCAGATGCACAGTACAACCTCAACTTACACAAGGACTGGAATAATTGTCCTGGAATACAAACTCTTTGTTACGAACCTGCAACAGTGTGTGTTGTACACACAGTACATGCTGCATTTCATAGGAACCTGTGCTTGTACTTTAATGTGAAGCACACACAATGAATTTTATATCCACTAAACATTATACACTTGCACACCAAAGTAAACAACACAAAATTCTAAATCAACCAATTTTAGAAAGCATGAGAAAGTTCCAAGTGCATCCCTCTTTTAGGCTGGTAAGTAAGGCTATTACAAATGTTTAATCAATGCAATTGTGAAGATTTTTTCTACACCCTTCTACATGGAAAATGCATTCAGCGGAGGCTTTTTCAGGTTTTTTTTAGGCTATACTTCAATCCCTAACTAATACAAAAGAAGGCAAAATTTTCATCAATTTTCTAATACTTCCATACACACCCACAACAGCAAAATTAACAATGTCTTATGTCTTTTCCCTCCTCATACTGAACAAATTGGTATGGACTGACATAAATTACAAATTGAACACAAATATTCCCAAATGATATAATTCTTTACAATTTGCCATGGCCTCTATCCAGGAAAGCACTTAAACATATTAGCTAAATGCACTGGTAGTCTTCGTAATATCAAAAGGACTATTAACAGGCTCAACACAGCAACACTGATGTCAGCAGGAATTCTGCCACTGAATGTGATGTGAGGAAGATCAGATTCAAAGCACTTTCCTGGACTGGGTCCTGAACGCTAACAACATTTTGAATCAAGTGAAACAGCCTTTTTCTTCCCCAAACCTATGCATGTCATACTGTAGGGTTCTACAGTCACTACATCTTGCAAATGTGTGAACCGGATGCTACCTCGGGGCATGCTTCTCTTGGGCAAAATGCACACCCATCCAGATGTGTGAATGGATAGCAGCTCTAAGGGGCACTAGGCAACACTTAAAACTGTCCAAGGATCAAACAGATGTCACTGTTCCTCACTGGGATGAACCTGGCTTAATTAAGTTTACTAATGAGAGGAGAGATCAAAAAAGTGGCTATAGAAGGTCTTAGTTTAAACATTCTGCTGAAAGAATTGCTGCTGCTGTAATTACCTATCTCATACACACACAGAAGAGACTTCTGTAACATAAATTGATCAGAAAGATATCAAAACTGGATTTAAGATACTGATTTTAGATGCTGGTAGTAAGATAAAACTTAAGAGAAGATTAATTTAACCAGTCCCAACAAAGACACGTGCTGCTTTTTTCTTATTACACACCACCCGTCACATTTGCTACTCAAATAAGAAAGTCTCTGAATGAGACATGTCTATATGGATGCTCCAAAACAGATTTTTGGCATCTGTTTTTGAAAACATGGAACAAATTATAAATTTTTATTGTGTTTTCATTCACAAGTTTCTTAAAATGTAATTATAAGTAGCAGGACAGCTATATGAACTATGCAAACATTGTGCATTACTTCATGTACATTAGAAAAAATTCTAAGGGATAAGGATGAGCACGGCTGGAGGAAACAGCAATTCTAACAATTTTTATCATCATTAGCATTTAAAAAATGAATCCATGATGAACTCCAGAAGAATGACTTTTTTCTTAAATAATACCTGACTAATTTTCAGGAAGTTATTGCCAATTAAAAGGTGATGTAAAATACACATTAAGTGTTTTTTAATGCTCTTCTGGAAATCAGCCAGTTGAGAAAATGAATGAAGATTCTTCCCCTAAATAAAGCTGGATAAATACTAATATGTGACTACTAAGTTTTAGTAATAATTTCTCATAATAAGATCTCTATTTTCAGTTATACACCATCATGCCATGGATGGAGAATGAAGTTTACATCCAAGAAAACAAAATATCTACTTGGCATAACTCCCTGCCCCCACTATTTGATTCACCACCTCTGCATTTTGGTCTGAAACTGTATGTTTTATTTACAAATAAACAGTGACTATCACAGAGGAAAAGGACACTGAAATGTTGTGGAAAACTGGAATCTTTTAAAAACAACAATTAGCTTCAAATTAGTCCCAAACATGCATTCTCATTTGCCAGAAAGGTATTGCAGGAAGTCTCTTTAAAATGAAATCTTGGCATAGTACAGAACCACAATAATCAGGTTGTTTTATTCTGCAATAAACATTTATTTGCACAGTATATCCACCTAACAGTACTCTCATGTGCCCTCTGGTGGTTCTACAGTCTGAGTGTGGTCTTCAGAATGGGGAAAAAGAAAGATGTCCTTCCACCTCCTTCCCCTGAACTCCAAACCACTCTGAAACACTTCAAGGTCATGTTACTGACTGCTATGATCACTGGTATTTCTGAACATGTCCTTCTACTCCTAGAACATCAGAAAAAAGTGCTAACCTTTCCTCACTAAGATTTGTCATTGTGAAGTGTTTGATAAGACAGTGAGATGATGTGTCAGTGAAAGAGCTTAAGCCAGCATGGTATTTGACATGGGAAGCAGCTCTCAGTCATACCCATGGTGTAGCCACCAGCCATCAATACTGAACATTATTTCAAACCAGTTCTACTCTTCAGTCTGCCTCAGCTCTATGAAAAACACCAACTCTTTTCCATATATTCTATGAAGGTGAACTCATTATTTATTAAAAAGCAGACAGTGTTCTGCCTGAACATATTGTAACTAGTGATGGCAATATAATTCAAAATTCCCAACAGAAACTTCTGCAAAACTCTTCGGAGCAGGCTAAGTATCAGCAGAAAAGCTTTTCTTCTCTGCTTCTCCATTAGTATCTACACTCAATACTGGATGATGTGCAATAAATTTCCTTATTTCAGGGTCTGGTTAGAATCAGTTTTCCTTTCATTTTCTTACACAGAAGTTTGAGAAAGAAAAGAAATACATGGATTTGCCTTTTCTTTGCTGAAAACAGCAAAATAACAGGGAGTGGTGGGATGAGGTAGGGGTGACAGAATACAGACACAAATAACTACACATCAACATAGTTAAATAAATTCATACCATTTCATCTTTCTCCCACTTGTCAGTATTGCTCTTGTCCTGATTTACTATGTAGCCAGGAGGAAGCCAATTTACCGGGGGATCAAAAATCGACACCACCATGCGACTTGGCAGTCCTTTCTTTTTTCCAAGGCGATACAAGTTACAGTTGCTGACCTTTAAGAAGAACATTCTAATAAACCTTTTGGACATTTGGACATTTACATAAACAGGCTAAAAGGCAAAAGGAGCAAGAAAATGTTTTGCGTCAAGCTGGATCTTGTATTATTATACATTTTCTCCTACTCTCAAAAGGGAGTTCAGCTTTCGTAATACAGTAGAACCAACTCAAAGCAAGATAAACATCTTTTTTTTCTGAGGCTAAGCATATCAGGTGACTGTTTCAGTTAAAGAAATTTAATATATTACATTCTTCTCGCAAAAAAACCCAATTGCTACTTTTAAACTAATAGTAAATAGAACCTGTACAAGTAATTTATTACCAGTATAAATAATCATTATTCAGACTACATTTGGAATGAAAAATTCTTATTTGTAGATAGACTGACTTAAACCATGGCAGTAGAAAGTGTTAAAACAATTCTAAAGAACACTTAAGTCATAATCCAGATGTTATTTTGATAGCCTCTGAAATTATTTTAAGTATTTTAAAGGGAAGAGAAAAAACAGTCTCAGATACAAATATATTTCCTTTTTCTTTAACTATCAATCACTGATCTTTTTTTCTCTTTTTAAGTGCACTTTTCATGTTTTAAAGTCTTGAAATTTGAACTTGAATATTCAAACACTTCTTTCATTTGAACTGTGTAACTTGTTTAGCCCTCCTTATTTTCCAGTATTAAACTGTACAATCATTTCATTTTCAGAGTGATGCATTTTATTAGAGGTAGACAATCAATGCCTTGGCATTTAATTGAAATTATCACATCAAGTGTGAGAAAAAACAAAACAAACAGAAGTTTTCACGGTTGATTATTCCAGCAGCAGCAGAACTGAAGACTCTGCTCCCTACTGTATACATTTACTCTAAAATACTTCCACAAGTTTTGTTGCAACTGTTCTGTAAGACATTTTTGTTGTTTCATTTTTTAATTAAGATGCTAAAAATTTCAAGGGAAGTATTTTCTTGAGGAAACAACGGAAAGGTCAAGTAAAGCTCGAACTTAAGGCTCCATGCTGCTAATTTAATCCTTCATTCAAGCATTGCTGGTAAAGAGCTTCTACTCAATACAGCTCTACAGGTTCTGTGCACCAAACGTTCTCACTAACCCAGAACTTATAGTTTCATTCAGTCCTGTCCTTCCTTAGGTTTGTAATCAGCTGGCTTAGATTTTAAACTGAACTGAAGAAAACAGTTTCAATCACAGCTATGGCAATATTAAGCCCACAGTCCTGTATTTTTATTCCTAATATGCATGATACTCAATGTATAATGAACAAAGCTGTGGAATTAAATCAATCTGTTCCCACTCAACCTTACGGCAAGAATTTCATATATGTGGCCTGTTACAGCAAGCCTTTTAAATAGTATGACTGGATTGCTACTACTCACTTTTTTGCTTCTCATGTATGACAGCCGTCCCTCGTGAGCATCAGGGTAAGTGCAAAACAAGTACGTAGTGATGGCGTGCTTTAAAAATGAATCGCCAAGCATCTCTAGCCGCTCCAGGTTAAATCCATCACTAGCATTTGAAAGAGTCAAAGCTTGAAGAATGAGACCAGGATTAGGACCGAGAGTTTTTGAGGAGTACCCGCTGCAAGGGCTCTTTTCAGAATCTGCTCTGTCTTTTGAAAGATTAATAGCTTTTGAAGTACTGGTGGTCACTGCCATTATGGGGCATCCATCTGAGGTAGATCTGTTAGCATTTCCATCAAAGTATTTATTACTCGGTAGAGTACATTCATTGCTGGGCTTGGGCTGGTTCTCACTGTTGTATAAATTCTGAATGGGACATGAGGTAGTTGGTTGTACAGGTATTTCCTGCCTGCAGTAATTCAGCTGATTTCCTTGGCAAAAGTCTCTGTTAATTAAATCGCAATTGCCATTGGCGAGATTTTTATTGTAAGAAACACCATTAATTGCTGAAAATTCTACCGAGACATCAATTTGGAGTTTACTGGGTGACTCATTGAGCAATGTTCTGTAATTCACAGACATTTGGTCATGGTTTTCTGCAGAAGAGGTTCTATTAGCACCTTGATGTGCAGCATTTTCAGGGACTACAATTGTGCTGTGCTTACAGTAATTTTCATTCTCTACTACAGAGGAGTTAGGAAGAGAGATGAAGGACTTGCTGTCAATAGACTTTTTCCATCCAAAGTCCAAGTTAGGGTATCTGTAAAGATAAACAGCAGATTTGTTAACAAAAAATATTATCACAAGACAAGAAGACTCCACATGCACATACATGTTTAAAAAGAGCCACAGCCTTCTGAAAAGAACTGTGACTGCAACATGTAACTTCACCTCTTACCATCCAGCATTTTTAAACTGTTTTTCACTGAGAAGTGCCATGAGTTAAACAAGAGTTATCAGTTTTATAATTCATACAGTAACAGTTGTTTCCCCTTATAAGTCAGACATCATATTGAAAAATACCTGTTCTAAAAATACATGCCTGAAATCTGCAGGAAGTGATTTAACCCCTACACCAGCATCAGTGGCTGTTTGAGCTCTCAGTTCCTCTGCTGTCAGAAGGCAGTGTAGGCGGTAGAGTATGCTGGGGAGGCAAACTGCTTTTCTCCACAATGATGCTGGAATGGGATGTATAGCACAGAGCTCAGGAACCAGTATCTGGCAGACGAGGGGAAAGAAAAGAATTTTTCTTGTAAAAGTGGCCACCAGATCACTATTAAGAGAGCGTACTTGAATTAAATGTTTCTATTTTACCTGTTTATTCTGCAAACTTTCCCACTTTGCTTTCCTCTTCTCAGCACTGCTTAGTGGAAGTGCTTTTCCCTTCTGATTCAAATGGCGAGGAGTCAAAAGATTAAGTCTAAAAACCATGTGAAAATACTGTCGTGTAAGTACATAATTAACGAATAGAACTTACTAGCCTAAACTTTAAGTTTCTTAATATTCAAGTTCAATGCACTTTGAAGTGACAGCACCATTATCCCTGGGAAAAAATAGACTCAATACATAGTTCTTGTTACACATGTTAAGTACCTCTCAAGGAAACAAAAAATCAGTAATTATTTTGGAAGACAAACCCTCAGCTTTATCCCACATTTTAAAGGAAATTAAAAAAAGGCACTTTACTGTCAAACTACAAACATCAGACACAAAATACGACTGTTGTTACCTTGAAGATGTGTGGTCCACATCCAGCAGTGGCTGGTTAAGATTGGTAAGGTCAAGATTATACTTTGTTTTATAATATTCAGCAAAAGTTTCATACTCAGGGGAAGGGAATTTACTGAGTGGAGTAAGATCAGTGTATACATCAGCTACATAGAATCGATGAGGCTGATCAAAATTTCGATATCTGAAAAAAAAATTTTTGGCATTACAGTAAAGCTTTTGTTAAGTTCTTCATGTTCTAGCATGGTCAAGAGATTAACAGTTAAACAGTGCACTTGAGATTTTTGGTTAATGAGGGTGCTTTTTGTTGTAGGAATCATTTAGCTAACTCAAATGCTAAATGAGATATGTACTTTAAGACAAAGTTGAATGAAGTCAATCTATAATTGTGAAATTCCCTCTGCAAGATAAACAAAATAATTAATTAATTTAAATGAAACAGAGGATTAAGGTCTTCAATATGTAATTCAAAATCAAGCTCTGGACAACAGTAATGCTACAAATGATAATTTCTTAATTGAAAACACCTAACAATTAAGTTTGATAATCTGGCTTTTGAGCACGTGGTCTCCAATGTGGTATTCTACATCAGCAGAAACTGAGTTCCTCTGCATACAAAGACTGTACTACCTCATGTCTAAACTGGCATTTTAACCAAGTCATCCTCCCAATAAAGTTAAGATACAAAACTTTAAATACATAGCAAGGTAAATTCATAAGCCTTTCAATGACAGTGAAGTTCTTATATTACAGGCAGGATACTAAAATAAAAGCCAGACTATGGCAACATCTTTTTTGTGGCTACCAAGACTCATTGGAAACTATGGTGATAAACATGTCCAGAAAAATAACAGTAATACAAAAATAATGAAAACAATATCCAACAATTAGATTTGCATATTAAGTTATTTCACACTTTGACCTGCTCCATCTATCATTTTAAGTTTTTTTTGAAATATCTAAAAAAAACTCTAAACAAGTAGTATCTCCAGACAAAATTTACAGACTATAAATTATGAGAGATTTCAACTTCTAAAAAAAAATAAAAAATTCTGAGACAGATGAGGTCAAAAAACAAAGTTTAAGCTTAAATTTATCCTCTCTATTCAGCAAGTTCCATTGTTTACAATATACTAGGTATAACACAAGCCAGTTGGTCCATAGGGAATAATTAAACCTCCACAGAGCCTACCAATTCTGGAGAACCTTTGCATATCCAGTACATAAAATGAGCATCACTCAATATAGAGATTCTATTAAATGGTCTTTATCACTTGTAATTTTCCCATCTACCAACAGGATACCTTTCTTTAGCAGGCCCTTGGTGTGCATAAGCAGTAACCAGAGAACAGGACTCGCATGCAATCATTCAAAAAAAACTGGTTTCAGTAAGCCACTTCTTGATGAAGTTGCAGTGTTTTCATAGAATACTATGTAAATTTTGTGGTGAGCTCTACTATTCCTTATAAAAATGTAATGAATCTTGGGATGCCTAAACACTTAAATCCTACTAATAAAAGATTAACTACTGATTTAAAAAAACTTTTAATTATTTGAAACACTACCAGATACCTTCAGACTAACAGCACACAGTTCTTAAAAAGCAATTCTGCTGCCCTTATTACATGAGTTTGTATAAATACAATAGGTATACACCTAAACTGGGTAGAGTACTCACCGTGGAATGATAACTGCATCCTGGTAGTCTTCTAACTTGAAAATAAAAGGCATTTCTTTTGTATACTGTGTACTGGGAATGCCTGTACGTGCCTCAGATTTCTCAATGTCTTCCATAAACTTAAAGTCAATGTCCAAAGTGCCGGAGTCATCAACTTCAAAAAGGAAAATGTGTAACTCAGTTTTCTAGGTTGAACTTTTCTGACAAGTTGTAAATTACAAAATTTTTGTTCTTACCGACATTTAGAGGTAGAACACAATAGGCTGAATCAGCTTCTGTAGGTTTGAACTCTAGTGCAGGTTTCTCAAGACGAAGAATATGTGAAAAAATGTACTGGTGGAGTCGTGTTATCAGCTCAAGCATTTGCAGAGACAGAGTGAAACCAGATTTCTTAAGCTCAATGGATATTGTAACCTCTCCAGAGCGAGTATACACAGGAAAGTGAGGAATCTAAACAAGAACACAACGGAAAGAAATCACAAAAAAAAAATCCAAAGTAGGATTCCTTTAGAGTAGTGGTTGTTTAATGCAGATTTTGAGGTAACACTTGACTGACCCTACAGCAAATCGATCAAACAGGATCAGAATTTTGAACTGTGATGACCCTTCTATTACAGATGAGACTCTGAATGTTAAAGAATGACTGATTTTTTTTTAAGTTCTCCTTATGTTTTACAGTTTTTCTCTTTATAAAAGCTAAGTAGAAAAAGAAGCATTTTCTATTACCAAGAAAGAAAGAAATAAATATGAAAACCAGCAATATTCCTGAAATATCTCCTTATGCAGACAACAGAAAATACACTTTGAAAAAATCTTCCTCAGCTGAGTCTCACCAACAGAAAATGTCTATTAAAATTTTCCTGAAGAAAGAGGTGCCAATTTCAATTAACATGCCCACATTTTATGCTTCTGTTGCAGACTAGGAATGCTGAGAGGATTTCTTACCATAGCTTTTGTATAGGTAAGGCAGTGCAGTGCAGGCCACCTCTGTAGCTGGTGTGTCTACTCCTATCACACCTCATACAAAAAAGGAGAGACGTCTTGAATTTACCAATGCAAAATACTAAATTTCTAAACCAAGAGCTTGGCAAAAATAGATAGTTCCATCAGTAAAGACAGAAAAAGAGGTGATGACTCGATTTGATGGATAGTGTTGTTTATTTTCTGGAGGTTACTTGATACAAGCATCATTTATGGTCATTTCCAGCTCTTCACTCTGTTGGGTGGGGAATAAGTGGAAAACAGGTTGCAAGGCATACAGAATACAGGAAGGAACAGATTCCTTACTTGAGGTATAGGTTTGGCTGTCAGTATGCCAAAACATCTTGTTGTATCCTCAGGAGGATATAGCTTTCGTCTCCTGAAGTTGAGCTCATCAGGTAGAGGAGTTGTTAACACCATTCCTATTACATACAAGTAACAGGGCTGATCAGGTTTGGGATAACTATCCCTCAAACACTCTGGAATCTGAAAAAAATCAAAAAAATGAAAAACCTTAACATGATAGAAATTAGCAAAGTTCACCTAGTTATTATTCTTTGAATAAGTCCTCTTAGGTTTATTTAGAAACACATTGGTAAAAATAAAAAACAAAAAAAATCCCATTCTAGGCTCAAGCAGTGTTTCCTTTCTCAAGCAAAAATGTCTGGCCAGCAGCCACGAGATTTCCTTTTGATATCTTAGGTGAGCTGGGGGACAGTGGGTGGCTTTTTATAAGAAGACTTAGCAAAAGTTCTGAAGGAGACTTACTAACAACCTGTTCTATTGGTTCCCATGAAGTTCCTGTAATTTTTCTAGTAGATACTGGAGCTCAAATGTCTGCTGTCCAAGTTGAAGATACCTCTTCGTGTGGAATTGTTCCCTCAAAAAAAAGGTGTATTTGTGGTGGGTACTTTTGGACACGGCCAGCTTCAAAAGATTGCTAAGGTAAGATGCTGGTGTGGGGGAAGGAGAAAGTGATTGAAACTCTTAAAGTTTTGGGACACTTCCTTACAAATTTTTAGGACTGGAGCCTCTGAAGAGAAAGTCATGGATTGACAAAGAAGGTAAAATACAGGTGTTTGGGAAAGAAAGTCACCATCTATGCCTATCAGGTGCTGTCCCAACTCTTCCTTCCCTCCCCTGTAACCAATGCCAAGCTTTACTCCTTACCCTTGGGTGCAAGTACAGATCGCCCCAATTACTGACTACTTGAAAAACCAAAGGGGTATTGATTCTTCCTCTAACTGAGTGTTGCATTGCCAGCCAGAATGCCTCATCCTCCACTGAGGAGGCATGAGCCAAGATGAAAGGAATAAGTGATCAAGCTGGAGGACTAGTTCAATCTATGCAAATATGAGATTGGTTTGATGGATAAGAACCTAGGTCATGGGTTACTACCCTCTCAAAGACTTTAGAGCTTACAGGATGGGGAAAGTGGTTAGCACAAATTAAGAGTTTCAACAGTAACTGGATTTGTATATTTAATTGTTGGCCCTAGCCTGGTTACGTGCATGATAACACACTTATTCATCTCACATTTGCCCTCTGTTCACTGTACTTTTATCACCACCATGGGAGAAGAAGACCACATCCTTGTTCCTCAAGGCAATGTAGAACTCAGGGGGTGGAATGTCGTGAACGAGTAAAAGGTAAGGAATATTTCTCCATTGCCTCTTTGAAGATTAAGGTTTGAAAAATCAAGTTTCAAATGGCCTCTAACAAAAGCCTTAGAAACTGGGTTTTTTTTGAAAATGAAGCACCCTGTTTGAAAATTATTAAAATAGCTTGTAGTTGGTACGTCAAGCAAGCAAGCAGCAGACTTTCGGCAGATCATGAGAGCCAGCCAACGAACTTTATGAGGTCGACGTGTTGTTGCCACTCCCAATACCCTTTATACACAAGTGCCCAATGTGCCACAGATACCAAAATCTACAGAGTGCTGGAATCTTTGCTGTCTGTGCTGTCCTGCACTGTCCTGTGAGGCTGCTTGTGGCCCCTATCCCCCGTGTTTGAGTTTTAATCTTGCTTTCGGGTATGCTTAGAACCTCCCTTTCTGCAGTAGTGGAGTAGTGGAGGCAAAACATGTCTCTCCTCACTTTAAGCAGATTGAAACAAGCTTTGATTCAAACGTCTGCACTTAACAAGTAATACTAGAACACATTTTATGTCCAAGATCTTTGGAACTTAACAGCAGAACAGGAAAAATAAAAGGTAAAAACAAAAACGTGCGCATCCAGAAAAGAAAAAAATAAGCTTGACTGAACTTACAGCTTCATTAACACAGATTCTTTTTCCAGCAGAATTGTTTAAAAGTATCAAAAATGTTTTGATACACTTGGGACAAACAAAAACAAAATTCAATACACTGCCCCTTTGCCCAGGCACTACACTATATGAGTTTTCTCATTACAATTCTAGCTTGCAGATGTGAATACTCGCAACAGCCACAAGCACTTTTAATTCTGCTGCTCATATTTCTCAGAGATGTTAAGAAACCATGCTTTATGTTTGGTAGAAGTTCATTACTTTGCAGGTCTCAAAATGATCCTCCTGTTTATCTAAAACTAAATTGCAATACATGTAGTCCTGGATTTTAAAGTTACACTGCAGTAAAACTACAGCCCTGGCTTAATGGAAAATTACTCATAAATTTAATAACTACATTAAACCCAAGAGGACCTTGCAGACCTTAAACATTTGCCAAAGATTCTTTTCCAGATGTGAGAAGTTGGGACAAAGGCAAGGAAAAGTATTCTTAGATTCCCTATTAAAAAAGAAATAACTGAGAAAGAATGATGCATCACTTGACAAATCAACTCCTCTGAATGAGATACCATAATCTTGCGTTTTATGAATCACCCCATTCCAACAATGACTAGTGAGGTAAGAGAACAGAGAAAAGCAGTTGTAACAGGAAATACTGTGCAAAAATGCAAACTGTGCATCTTTGTGAAACGCAAAGATTATCAGATTCTATATAAATTATCTGTCCTATTCAAAGGACCTTAGAACCTGTAACAAGTAACAACTCAGAGAAAAAAGGAAGGTTCCAGAGTAGTTGCAAAATACTCTTGAGACAAAGCTTCTTTTCTCCATTTTCCCTTAATGTATTTCCAATTCCCCCATAAATACCAGTTAAGAAGTCCAATTTTACAAACGGGTGTGGTTGAAATATTGTAAGAGACCGTGAACACATTACTTAACACAGAGCTGTATTTTCTTGTGTGACCCTTTCAACAAATGAAGTATAATATTAAGTATAATATTTAGAACTGTTTTAAAATTAACAAAAATAAAAAGAACACTTATTTGATATTCTAAGATTTAAACGAGGAATTATAAAATTCTGTGTTCAGCAAGGAAACCTGCCAAACTAAACCAAGCATAAAAAAAAAACAACCCTGTAACATATTTCTGTTTTTAGCCCAGGGCACATCTTTAGTGTTAAATTATTCGTCCTGAAAGCCAGTAATAAGGTAAAGATTTTACAGATTATTAATGCAGGACTATTCTCCTCACAGTAACTTTCATACTAGGCAAATAAGTATTTGCCAACAAGCCCTACAGAGAGTGAATATTCTCTGAGCTTACAGCCATGCTTTCAAAGCATGTGGTACTAAAAACTCAGGTAACACAGCAGGTTTCCATGGAATTAGAACACCAAAGTACTTCCACTGTAAATACAAGACTTCTAAAAATTTCTAATTGAGTTGGCAATTCTTCTTAGAACATATAGCTTTACATCAGAGATCTGGACAGCAGTAAGTGATACTAACAGCTTTAGGATAGCACTGTCTTCGTTTTGTAGAGCCTGGCCTTCCTGGAACACTGGTTTCTTCTTCATCATGTAAATCAAGTTCCTCCTCATATTTAACCGTTTCTTTACCAACTGGCATCAAATGATCATCCAGTTCACCTGAATATTACAAAAGAGTACAAAGAAATAGCATTATGAGCAATCAAATCTTGGGTCCTTCAGATCCTACACAGTAACAAGATTGCTTCTGAAAACACCTCACATGTGAGGTTTCAAAATACATGGACTACTGCAAGGCTCCAAAAGTGCAACTCTGGGGAAAGAGAATAAAGACAGAATTTTGGGCAAAAACGCTTATCTGTAGTAAAAAACATCTTGTATTTAATTACAAATTGAATTCTGTAACAAAAATATCCAAGAATTCTTTTTGCCCATAAAAAGTGATCTCTGACTGAAACACTTATTTTAAAATCACTCACATGGAGTTACACAAAGGAAGAAGGAAAATTTACATTTTTCCATCATTCTAGAAAGCAAATTACTGCTGTTGAATGTGCATTTCCAACACTGGCTTAAGCCACCATCAGGGTGCCATTCTTGGATACATCTGTTGGTACAAATTCAGTGTTCAAAAGGTTTAACTCAGAAAAAAAAATACAAACCTCAGACCTACAATTCTTTTTTGATTGAAAAAATACATAAATACTTCTTTACTTCATCCAAAAACCATTAACACAGAATTATCTTTAAAATGTTCCACAATGAAGTATATGCTCCATTATACTTACTAGAAAAAAGAGCTGAAGTAGTCCTGCAATGTCCTATCTTTGGACTATGACTTAGAATACAGTAGAAAAAGTAATAAATTTAGGGTTGTGTTTTATATTTTGTCACAATTCTCTTTAAAAACGATGTTCTTTTGGCTGTAGGATGTAGTCCCTGACCTACAATCAGTATCTTCTAGAGAACACTCTTTTCCCTGTGGAGTATATTCAATACCAAAATCTTTGTCTCTTGTACTAATGTTGCTTCTGCTGTTTAATGCAAAATCTGTTGAATGTTGTCGTTTGTTTAACTTCAGCTTACAAGGTGTAAGCTAATTAGTAAGTGCATGACCACACCACAAAACAAAGCACGTGAAAGAGAGCTGCAATAGATGGATACAGCAGAAGGACATGTACATAACATCTATACCATATGCAATTTCTCAGTTATAAAATATACTTTAACAAATAGGTTGTTTTTCCAGTTCTTACCAATTTTGTGCAGTTTTTCACAGCAAATAAGAGCGACAACTCTCTCAGCCAGTCTGGCACAACTCATTGGAGGGCCCTGGAAACATTTAAATACTTCGTAAAAACTTTGGTTTACTAGCAAGTTACTTATGTATGTTCAGTTTAACACAAGCATTAGAGGCAAGTAAAATTTCTGTAAAACACACATTGATGGCACTTTTGTGAAGATATTCAGTCTTATTTTTCTATGGAAACCAAAATTACAAGTCAACTATACTATTGATCAAAACCAATAAAGGACAAGTACAGAAACAACAATGTACATGGGAAAATATCTAAATATTTTTGCCTTTGGAATAAACAGTGACTGATGGAAAATGAATTATAACAAAAACAGACAGTGATCCAGAACCAGTTAAGAGAGTACAGCACAGAAAAAAACTAGTTTTCATCACCAACAGTGAAACTAAATCTAGAAATGGCACAGACCAATTCTTAGTCCAACATATTAATGCATTACCCTGCTTTTCCTTCCCCAAATACCTACAACAATTGAAGCTCGAAGAGGTGAGTTGATTGGCAGGTAGAGAGTAGAGTAAAACGTATGGTCAGGCAGTTCCCGGGTCTTACACTTGGGAGCCAGGTGTGTAAATGGATCACTTGGTAATCTAGCGCAGTACCTAAGTTGACAAAACATTTTATGCATCATCAAAATCTGCAAATTGAAACCTAAACACATTTCAGTGGAACCTTACCTTACCTGTATGAATGCTAGAGAAAATGATTTCAGGCATATTGAGCACTGTAAAGATATACTACTGACTCATATTCAACTAACTTCTGAACAGAAGACCTCCAAGTCCTTTATTACAAACTTTGTCTTCAGAAAGGTCACTCCAGCTTGTGATGATGCACAAGGCTATTGCCTGCCAGGTCACAGGGTTCCTGTTATGTCTCCTGAGTTTACTGTTGTCTTATTCCTCTTGCTTACCACAGTTTCCCCCTCCCGCCTTCCCTCCGTTGTACTGACTTCCCTCTCTAGCAACCTGGCATTAAATGCAAACATCTTGATGTTGAACTGTGCTGGATGTCCTAACAGTCCAAAAGCAATGCCACATATAACCAGCTGCCAGACAGCCTTTGAACCATTTACCATCTTGTCATTCATCCTTCAAATGTGACTGCTTTGAGAGGCTTTATTTACCAGGCAGTCCATCAAAATGGTCTGAATCTCAAGAATTTAGCTACTAAGCTAGTACTTTGGCAATTGCATCAAAAGCTTTACTTAAGTACATGACATTCACTGCTTTTCAGAGTCAACCACTTCATGACACTGGAGATAAAAAGCACTCAGAGTGAAACTTGGTTTCTGCCAACCCCCTTTTCTTTATGGGCCTAAAAACTGTTGCCATGAGGACTTGGTCCATTGCATCCCTATGATTATAGTTAAAACTGACTGGTGCACAGCTCCCTGGATCTTCTTCCTTGTCTTTTATGTCTTCCTATCACAGAGAATCTCCTCTAATTACCATCACATTACGGAGTCGATATTTGAGTAGCTTGATCCTGTCTTGTGGACTTTAATTACTGTGGTTTTGTTAGTAAAGATGACAACAGATTGCTGTTACAAATGTGAATACCAGAACTGGAAGATTTAACTACTGTTTTATCAGTTCTTTTAGTTATTTATTTTTAAAGCTAGCTTGACAAGAGCAAAAATGCAAATTTACTACACATTTTGTAGCAGACTGTTTTCAGGGAAGCTTTTAATTAAACAGGAATCATCATCACTACATTTATTATCAGAGCTAGAACCTCTGGTAGGATAAAGATCAAGAAAGCAAATAATCCCTTCAAACCTCTCTGACCACCTTCATTAGCAGGGAAGATTCTGTCAAGATGCCAAAGGGGAAATGTGTAAAATGCCCAAGCCCTGCATCCATGTTGCGAGACCAACTGAGAAACCTTTAATTCAATGATAGAAAGTAAGAAGTGGAAATACCTCTTACCTATTTATGTGTCCAATAGCAGTGTTAATAGTAACTCTTGGACTGTTCTCATCTGGCCTCAATACATAGGGTGGAAAGACATCATCATCATCAACAATGGGTTCAGCTTCAGTTTCATTGGCATCAACAGATTTTGAGCATTTGTTTCGGAGGATCTTAACATTTTAAGAACAGAATATGATGAGAAATTTCTCCCTGAAAAAATACTATGAAACTTAAAAAAAACCAGGCCCATTCCTTCAACCTCATACCTTCTCAATTGCTTTGTATGTCTTAAGATCTTCTTCAAAACTTTTGATTTTGTCTGTATCTGCTAACATGATGTAATTTGAAATTGGTGCTCTAGCTCTTCCTTTTGACTGCACATAGGAACGGTACTCTGTGGGCAAATCAAAACGCACCACCAAATTGCATTTTGGTATGTCAACACCTTCTTCTACAATACTCGTAGCAATAAGCAGGTTGGTCTCATGTGCTCGAAATTTTCTAAGAACCTGCAAAAGTAATGAAGACAAATTCGACATGTTAGTCCAAGATCTTTTTCCATTGTGAGATTTAACAAAGGCAGTAAAACCAAATTGAGTGGCTGAAATACCCCCAAAACATGTCCAGAACATGAAAATACAAAACTACTACAAAGAATCTTTTCAGAAACATAACAAGACAATTTATGAGAACCAGCAGATTTCTAGGAATAAAATTAGGTATGTGGAATTGCATGTGTCTAAGAAGCTACTGTAACTCCTAGGTATGGAGAAGATCCCTCCCTATTCATTTCTAAGTTTTCAGTTGTGGTATTCAAGAAAAAACAAATGCTGCTTTCAGGACACCATCTTTTCCCAAACAGTCCTGAGGCTGAAGCATCCTCAGGGGGTAGAGCACATTCTAGAGCTGGCACTTCCAGTATTTATACTATATATGAAACAATGTTAAGGAAAAGTGTGATGTCTGGAGCACAACCCAGCCAGAATGAGCTCTAAATAATGTAAAATCGGAAGGGCTTTTAACATTTATAACATTTAATGATTAACTAAATTTACATTTAGAAAAGATAAATATTAAAATCAACTTAACTACTGAAACTGTCAGTAAGCCTGACATTCTTTACATTCTTAACATATTATTGTATCACCACTAACACAATGCAGAAGAATTAGATAATGATCTGACACAATATAAACATGATTTTACATGATGTTATAACTTCTATTCGTGGAATGTTACATAGTAATGTCTCCAAACATGCTTTTACTGTTTTGCAAACATAATTTCCAATAAGTATACATATTTGTTACAGCTATAAACTTCGAATGACTGTGTCCCAGACTGTTGATTTGTTTTGTTTTCAAAAACACACACACACACACGAAATGGTTACTACCAGTAAATTTTTTTTTTCTTCAAGTTACCTCTTCCTGTTTTCTAAATTCTACTTCCATCTGCTTGTTACGAGGCTGGTTCTTGCCAATGCCATGTCCAGTTATAAAATTGCTACTGATGTAAGCCAGTTCTGGATCTTGCTTGCCAGCTTCTTTTATCAACCTAAAAATATTACACATGTTTTCAGAAGTTACACAACCTATAAAATGGAGGAAAACCTATTATTTGTAAGACCTATATTAAAAGGAAAAGTGGAAGCCTGACAATTAAGTTGTGTTCATGTGTTAACACATAAATTAACAGTGTCTTCTCAAAAACCTCTGTATGGTTACCACAAGACAGACTGCATACAGAAACACACGAAGTGCGCAAGCATCACACACATTTTAGACTTATCATGGTAAAACTAGGTATTTTTAAACCAATCTATTACTCTAAGACTCCCTGTTGTTAAAGCACTCCACTCAAAATTACTTTGTTTATTTTTTTCTGTAAGCTCTAGCTGATTTTAGAGGAAAGGCCTGTAACTGCTTCCTCAACAAAAGTAATTTTCTTCAGTATAAAATGTTAACTTCTAGGTTAAAATGTTAAGATTGTAATTCTACTTAATACTAGAATATACATTTTGTTCAAGTATACTGCTGACAAAAATGTTTACCTGTTTTTCTCTAGAGTAATGCTCAGCCTACATGGCGAGATGTTCACTACTTGTGAAATTAACTCAAACAGAGGACATAATACAATTCTTTAAAAGGAATACTCAACAGGGATGTGAAGAACATTCATACCCTCACTTTATTTCCACTCGGTTTATTCTCTATGCCACAGAAGCAGAAAAGCCTGGCTTCTGCAGTGTTCTGATTTCACAGATAAGGTAGAACACTGCTCAACTAAATAATGCACTGCGGTCTAACAGTGAGGCATTTATGGATTTAAAACCACAATTACAGCGTGCAATCAAGGTAAGTATGCTGGAGCATTAGTTGATCAGTTTTCAGGATGAACGGAATTTGAAATTACTCAACTGCAACAGGCTTTTGAGCAGGAGAGCCAATAAAAACCAAGGGATTATATACAAAAAAATAATCCCTTGTATGTGTCACTACAACCATCCCAGTATTACTCTCATAGCATATCATCATGTCCACTACCAGATCTGCCTGCCTCTACACCTCCAGCAGTAACTCAAACCTTTCCCAAAAACATCTCTAGCACTTCTGCCTGACACGGTAGTAGATGGATGCCAGGGGTAGATGCTGAGCCAGTCCCCAGCTACAAGCCCACCATCCGCCCAGCAAGCTGCTGCCAGACCAGAGGGAAAATGGCAAAGTTCTCCCTGCTCCTTCTACACTTGGAAAACTACTGAAGTCTTGCCCCCTCTCCTAGTCCCCATTTTAAACAAAATCTATGGGAACATAAACCACCTTTAAGTCTTTCCTCCTTTGCAATCTGTTAAAACTGGAATGAACAGGGAGATAGGCAAGAGGACAGAAAAGAGGCATACAGCTTGCCATCCTTAGGGAAGTAGACTAGAGGGATTCTCCTGTGCTGAAGTGCAAACGTGGTTTGTTAGTTCAAGGCCAAATGGAGTTACATTTCTGTATGCAGTCCAGGTTCTTGAGACAGACACTCTAAGAAAGTATGGGTTAATAACTGGACAGAAATACTTTTTCTGTATCTCTTTTTCAACATGGCATTTCTGTGAGGTCATACAAATTCAATAAACATCTAAACTCACTAAACATCTCAAACATTCTTACTTTAGTTCACTTGTATAGAAATGGACAATTAAAAGCATCTGAATAATCACTTCATTGCAAATTTTCAGCAAGTTCCTGAGAAACATATAAGACTTCAACCTTGTGACTAAAAAAACCTATTTGTGGTAGGTAACAGGTGGTGTTTTTAAAACAAGAACTTCTGCTTTCAAACCTTTCTCTTAAGGGAGCTGAGAGGCACTGCAATGCAAATGAAAGGAAACTGGGCTTTAGAAAATGTCTTCTATTCTGAAAAGGAGCTTATAGGCACCAGAATTGAACTGCATAAACCAAATTAAACAGTGAGTGAGCCACTCCATCAACTGAGTGTAATAATAATTAAAGACAGACAGTACAACTCATGCCATGAATTTTGCCCTTCTCCAGTCATCCTGAATATCATAAAATGGTATTCTAAGTACTACCATAACAACTATGTTTGAAGAAAAATTATACTTCTGTTTTAACTCAGTTCCATATAATGATCCATACTGGATTACTGGAAGTAGCTGTGACAGCACTATTTCAAACACTCACGACTTTCTCATTCAGTAGAGTCTTTCTGCTATATGTAGCCTAAAAATACAGCTATCATCAGCAGAGGCCCTTGAACTAAATGCAATCTGCTGAAGAGGGCCTACAGGCCTCCAGTGAGCTTCTCTACCAAAGGCTTCCAGTCTTAATTCCAACAGTTCAAGTCTGATGGTCAATACAGTATCAGGTATTCTGAAATCAGGTGCTACATGATGCAAAGGAGCATTTTGAAAGTCTGGCAGCTGGCTTTCGGAAGGGGATAAGAAGTTTGATATAGTTTTATATTTTGCCACCAATGACCTCTACTCAAGGTGCCTAAAGCTCGAAGATGGCAGAATTGGATCACCTATTTCATCTAGAGTCTGTATTCTGTCAGGTTCAACAGCAGTTAGGCTACTGTATAGTGTATAAATCACGGAATACATGAAAGCACAGTGGAAAACCAGTATGATTTAAAATTACATTCATAATCATTCATAAGAGAAGAGAAAAAGTTTTCAGAATTCTGTTCGTTCCCTGTAGGGTAATGAAATACTTGTTTCAGCTCAGCAAAAGACTCTGTTAATGTTTTTTCTTCAGGACTTATTAACAGAATATGTCCATTTTGTTGTACAGCTTGGTTTGCCTCACACTGTAGATTTATCTGAACATATTTAAAATGAAAAAAAGGAAAAGAGGAAAGTTGACAAAAACACATAGGCAAGTCTACAGATCAAAGGATATGTTTTGTACTTATTAACTCCAGCAAAAATGTACCAAACAGAGGGGTCAGATTTAGAGGTACCCAGAATGCCATGAACACCTTGCACAGGACATTTGCTACACTATCAGAGACACCTATCAAAAACCAAAACCAGGACCGGTGTATCAATCATGTCATTCGGTTTGTGGCAAACAGCTTTTAACCATTATGTGTTAGACATAACTAACAGATCACATTCAAGAATATGAACTGATACAGAACCACAATACTGCCAGTTGGGAAATACTCCCACCTTCATGTTTTTCTTGGTGGAGACTTCAAGAAAGCACTTAGTGTTTGACTAAACAGGTGCTTTATAAACATCAACTGTGAAAGTAGTACTGAAAAATCTTGAGAGATATTTGTGCAAGGTAAATTTAATTTTCTCTAGACTTGGGTCATATAATATTGTTAATGGTAAGATTTCCAGAAGTATTGAATGCAGTAGGCTAAAGAAGTTTCCAACATCCACTGAAAATATAAATCTAAAGACAAATCACAACAAATCAGTATATGCTTATTTTACAGGTTTAGAACAGTATTTCACATTTTGGCTTTTATAGGAATCCAAAACTCAGGTCTGAAACAAGTCCTTGAGTACAACTTTCAAAGACATATGTTCTTCCCATATCCTTTAGAAATATTCCATCTGATTTCCTAAACAACTTTATGAATAGAGTTCTGAAAATACAAGGCAATCCCTTACATATTCATGATATTAACATCCTGGCAAGCTGAGTCTGCCTTTTTTCTTCAGAATATTTTTTTTTTAAATAAAAAGCTTTACCTATTTAGAACAACTGCTGTGTATCTTCTTTCCACAAAAATAATTCCACATAAAATATTAGTAAAGGGAGATGGGAAATTAGTCTCTGGCTTCTCTTTCTCCTCAATTTCTTCATCCTCATCATCATCTTCAGAATCACTCCAAGATACGTAATTATCCTGATTCCTATTGTTATACCATTCAACACTTTCAAACTGCTGCCGTTCATATGGTTTGTATTTGCGCAAGATTTCGAGCAGCTTTATTACTTTTGGGGTCACAAATTTCAGGTCAAGTGAGGCAGGCGAGAAGTGCTCTTCACAGAGTGCATGTATTTTCCTTAGGAAAGTGTCTGTAAACAATAAAAATTTCCTGTGCAGCTCCTCTTGTTCATGTTTGATATACTTCTGCAGCTCTCTCACCATCATCCCAGCTACCTTATCTGCACACCACGGTCCCAGAACAACCAACACAGCTCGACAGTCTGACAATATCTACAACAAATGAATTCAAGTATCAGTTCAAAGAGTACATTCATTAACTATTCATTTAAGACTAGGGGCTTTTTTCTCTAACAGCACAGTCTTTGTAAGGATTACTACATTTTTTCTACTTTAAAAATAACGCAGAAGTCTGCTTTTCTTATTTAGATGACCTTGGGAAATTTGTGTTTCTAATAGAGCAAGTTTCCCCCCCTCCTTAAATTATTACAAATCAACTTCAAATGGTACATTTTAGAATCTCCAAAAAACCCCGAGCTTAATCAAAATTTTGCCATTTTGTAGAACTGCAATTCAAAATTTATACTAAAAAGGAGAATGCTTTTTGAAGCAGTTAGATAAACATAGCAAAAATTCTTATCTTTATTATATAACATAGAAATAACAGAACAAATAGTTTACTGGGCATTTTTACTTTATTTACTACTGACAGCTGACAGGGTTTCAGAAGTATATAACCAGAAAGTTGTACAGTGGCCTTAAGGTAGCATTAGGAAGTCTATCCTTTCAAAGGAGAAACAGAATACAGTGGTTTGTACGTGTGGGTGGAATAGTAAAAAGAGAGAACTATATCCTATTCATACAAAATAGAACAGACATTAGAATACCATCAGATCTCATAATCTGATCTGATGAGAAGTTTTTCCTCTGGAAGAGTGAAATTGTCAGACAATAAACTAGAAATTCACAAATGGGGTACATTGATAACACTATTAAAAGGACTTATTGTTTGGGTGCCCTATATTGTACCAGAAAACTACAACTGAACTATAAGAGTCAGGATGCTGACTATAGTTTTCAGCTGCTGCTTTAATTTCTCTTCCTTCTTCCCTTCTGCGAGGAAATAAAAATAGACTATCATCCTCTTGATGCTATCCTATCCTCTGTGACATTTATTAATTCTAAAACTTAAGGGCAAAACTATCTAGACCAACTGCACCATACAGAGACTTGGTACCCTACATTGCTGAGGCATAAAGCACCTCAGTTTGAAACTCATCTCTATTCTTAATATGGGTGTCTCCATCTTCTTGGAGAGCTACTGGTTTAAAACAAGCACAGAGGGTTACAAACTTTCCCATGCACTGTAATAGGCTTCCTTATGTGCCATCTTTCCCTCTGGTACAAACATTTTATAAATAGTGTCAGAGTCCTCAGTTTCAAAGAATGCTAAAGGAAACCAGAATATTTTGGGCTGAAGAAAAGAAATACATTCTCCAAATGTCTCGTGGACTGTTACAGGAATAGTTGCAGTAGTGACTCACTACTGACTTTTTGTTCAAAGACTTACATACCTTCACAGTTGTAACTTAGCAGGCAATAACTGTGAAGGCCAAGCAGGGTTAATAAAGGTACCTGCACCCCCTGTGTGAAAGCTCCCTGCTAAATACTCCACACCTTCTGGACCATCTCTACCAAAGGTCAGGATAACACAGGGGCAAACACACAGAAAATCAGGGGCAAGCCTGAGATTCAAATTCTGTTCCAGCAAGGTGTGCCACTAGTCCAATATTGTTCTAAGATACACTACAGACAGTGTACACCTCTGGCTGGAATTCTGACCTTAATTCTTCCTTTATCAACTTTTAATACAATGGAATACAGTCCAAATTCTTCCTGAAGCATTGTTTTCCTCTTCTGAATTATTCAGAATTGTGAAAACATCAAATTGACTTCACAGAGAAGGCCCTACAATATCAGGGTGCATAAGTGTTTTAGTGCTTTAAGCAAATCTGGATTTCCAACGAAATGAAATTCTAATCAATGCCTGACATTGAAGCCCCACTCATTTACGAAAACAACTGCATGTTAATCAACACAAATATCAGAAGTCCTTTTGCCTTAGATAATTAAGGATGGCTAACTAAGGAGGTTTCAGTTATGTAACATACATGGCAAAGAAAAACAGTAGTAAGATTCCTATTCCCCAGGTTTCTCACATTTCTTGACATCCTTACCTGCTTAGAAATTAAGGTAGAGTCTCTCTCTTTTGAATGTACAGATATGTTGCAGTCATTTAGAAAAGCAAGTGCTTCATCCAATTCCTTTAATAATCTTCCATACAACCCACTTTTGTCAGTATATGGTCCACAGTCTACAACAATCTCACATGGCTGAGAAGTATATCTTAATGAGGGCAAAGATCAAGTTAAACACAGCTTCTGAAAGCCAGAACTATTTCAGCTCTTAAGGTTATACAGCAAACACAACAGCAACATGATGTGTATTCAAGAACTTGTGTTTCCCCATCATGAATCAATAATTACTAAAAGTTATACAGTCAAACACTTCAGAAAAACCTCCACCACCCAAAATATTGAACTACTTCATTCTAGTACTGTTCTAATACACTCCTAAAAAGAAGGCTAACATTGTTATCCTCATTTCAAATATTGGAAAATTTAAGCAAATTCTAGTTACTTCAACAGTATCTTCACTTATTTTTCTATAGTGTACTCTCTTGCTATACAAAAGAAAACCAATCCACATAATGTAAATGTATGTCTATATATACATTTACACAAGTAAAATAATTACTATTCTTGAACGGCAGCAAGATATTCTTAAAAGGAATGATTCAGATAAGTTTAAAAAATGCATTTAGAACACTTACACATGGTGGTAGAAGAAAATATGCTACATAGCAGTCATTTTACCCTAATTTCCCCTACAACAAGTCATTGCACCTTTAGTTTAAACAATATTCACAGGATTCTAGATTCTGTAACTCACTTGCTCTGTTACTTAAGTATTTACTACCTCCTCCCATCTCCCTCTATCTCTCATTAGCCTTTAAAACCCAGGCTATGCTTTTTTTTTTTTTTTGGTGGGGGGGAAGGAGGCGGGAGCTTTTTGTTTTGTTTTTTTAACTACAAAAAATCTCTCCCTACCAAGGCCAATCAGCCTTTATACTCAAAAGCCATTTAACATTCCATCTCAACCCAAATGGAATAGCAGCATCATATAAACACAAACTTTTCTAAAATTAAGAAGATGAAATATTGCTACTGTTTTACTCCTCAATTCAGAATGAAAATGCAGGCATTGATTTACCAATAATCATTATAAAACACACCTGTCTAAAACCACCAAATCAGTTGCAGTTTCAGCATTGCTCTTCAGAATTTTCTCCAGTTTCTGGATCTTCTCCTCTAACTCAGCAGGATCACATTTCCCATTTAAAATGGAAGCTGTTAATCCCAAAATTCGAGGACATGATGGATAATCCTCACAGATCTGGGAAATCAAATCAAATTAAATTATTTACTAAATGTATCCTGTTAATCTACCTGTAAATTTGTGATGCTTAGGCTGGAAAATTTTATTTCAATAGCAGGTGAACAATATTTTCTGTTTTAATGACATTAAACAGCCATCACATTTAAAAGGTAAATATTTACAACATGGAAAAATAGAAACAGTTAGCATTAAACAGAATATTCTTGTCACCCTTTCAATACATAACATAATATTTCCATGCCATATAAAAAAGCACATGCACTTGAAAAGAGATTTGGAAAGATACTTATTATGCAAAATAAGTACCTTACAAGCCAAAAAAGACATGGAGCCAGTAATATTCTGGAAAGAGTCCCAGAAAACACCTTTAGAGATCAGTATTTTTAGAAATACTAAAAACTGGTTAGCACATCCCATTGCCTAACTCGAATATTTTATTAATGAATTTTAAAAATTCCCCTAATTCAATAAACTTAGCTTCTCTGTTCAAGACAGATCTTTCTTTAATTCCCACTGTAAAATACAGTAAATACATTATTCTTCTGTCACATAGTATCACTTAAGTCTTAACTCAATACAGTGATTTCACAGTCCCAGGAACATGCTACCATTGCTTCCAGTAATTTTTTTTTTTTTATAGTAAAACTTGCCTTAAATGGTTCCCAATTCTCCAGCCCTCCCACTGACTTTCCCTCCTCAACCAAGTATATCAAACATTCATGCAATAAATGCACCTTCATAATTTCACGGTATGGATGATCCTGGATTGCAAGATGGCACTCATCAAACACCAGAAGATTAATACTTGACAGGGATAAATACTCATTTCTCAAAACAGTCAAAGCAACATGACATGTCATAACCAGAACCTAGATTGAAAGGAAGAAAATGTCAGAACAAGAAAAGCACAAGATGTCTGAGGTCAAGCTGAAGGAGGAAAAGCCTTCTGCAGGTCTTGTAAGACAGCACTGGCAAATACAAACCCCTATTCATCTACCTGCACCAGGTAAAGACAAAAGAGAATAAAACATTCTCTACTGAAGAAAGCCATCTGTCTGACTGTATTCATGTATGTCTGTATCTCTCCAGTTACATGCCTAGTTAACAAATGAATACAACAGATAATCTCAACACCAATCAGACCACACAGAACAAGTATCATTAATTCCTAATAAATTCAGTGTCCCTATATGTGTCCAATCATCATGTCTCTGGCAAGAAAGATAGTTCTTCATAAGCTCTTAACTATTTGCAGCTGTAACATAAGCAGGATGTTATTAGAATTCTTTTTAAAGAAAAAGTTATTTCCTGTATACTAACACATAAAAAATGAGTTTGTTGATAAAATGATGTAGTTTTTACACTCACTTTGAACTTCACTAGTATAAAGTATAGAAACACTTTCCTCTGTCAGAGTTCCCCAGACATATATTCCATAGAGCATGACTAATCACCAGAAAGTAAACCCCAAAATCCTAACATTCAATAAAATTTTAATAGCATTTAAAAAATAGTATGTACACTCAAAAATTCTTCTGCAATAAACGTCATGAACAACAAGTCAGGGAGGTTGAAAACAAAGAACTTAGAGAATGGCTTTTTAAAAACAACTTGAAAACACACGTATTTGCCTCAAAATGAACATACAAGTATTACCAATACGCTGGATTTCTTTTTAAAAATGACTGAATGTGTAACTGGAAGGCATCACTTCTGATCCAACCCGACTCTCTGTATGCTTTGCTTATAGTTTTTACTTAACACATTACCTGATGCTTAGAGAATTCCTGACTCCACTTCTCCTTTGTCCATGATTCAGTTATCTCCACACTTGAATACTCTCCCACCTTAAGGTCTGAATGTGTCCTGACAGCTGACACTTGTTGAGCAACTTGATTTGCTTAAGGGAAAAAAAAAAGTAATTTACATAAAGGTCGTCTCATACTTTAATTTCTAAGAGGTGTGTCATACGACCAAGGACCACATTTCACGTGATCTTTACCTCAGACTA
Organism: Cisticola juncidis; assembly: GCA_013400215.1. NCBI lineage: Eukaryota > Metazoa > Chordata > Aves > Passeriformes > Cisticolidae > Cisticola > Cisticola juncidis. The sequence continues at coordinate 2,107,168 of VXBR01000283.1, read as the reverse complement.
ATGCTAAACCATGGGTACATGGCAACTGCCTCTATGCAAAACCACATCAAGGAAACAGATGGGTAACTGAATTGCACTTCAGATTCAATGTCTTAACTTTAAACTAGAAAACATGTTATATATAAACAGATTATATTAAACAGATGATAAAACAAAAGATGAAAGGTCCTTGCTGCTGAAGACTTTACGCAGAAGTTTCTCCCAGCTCTGCTTTCATGAGCGTCTGCTACGGAATATTCCATGGAAGCATCAACAGTGTATGTAGGAATGTTTCTGCTTACCTGAGTTGACCAAGAACACAGTTCTTTTTCCATTTTTGTTGAAATCTCCCCTGATCTGATAGGACAGCTCTTTAGTGAGTAGTACTGCAATAAAAGTCTTCCCTGAGCCAGTGTTTAAGCAGACTATTGTATTATGATCCAAAGCTGCTTCAAGCAGTTCAACCTAGGTTAAAAAATAATTATCTCCTTACTTGCGGCAACACAGTGAAAAAGCTGACAAAAAAATAACAAAAGTGATAAATAAACTGTAGACAAGTACAAGTCAATAGCATTGCTTGAGATCTTTCAAGTGCCATATAATTAACACATCTCTTCCATAACAATGTATTCTCACAATCCTTCAAAAATATTAACACACTCTGTACAGCCCAGCTTTTAAATCTAAAATCCTTCAGTACCACAATCTGCTCTCAGGCAGCTTTCTTAATGTCTCTTTTTAATAAATGATTCTGTTGCTATATACATGGTGTGAAGAAAGAAGCTACAGCTTTTAAATCTAATTGCACACATCAATTCAGCCTAAGTAGACTAGCTCAAGGTGATCTAAGTTTCTCAGTAATGCTAACAAAACACTTCTGGGTATCCTGCAGTGCAAAGAGAACTGGTATTCTAGAACTCAGTTTTCCTTGAAGTGAAAAATCAGAGTACTATGATGTGGTTTCTGACTTTAGAGGGCTGCTTTGACCAGTATGTGAACCAAAAATCAAAATTAGTATATCAAGTGAAACACAAAGGGAGAGGTGGAAGGAGACATGATGTATGCATACAATTGAGAGGCACAGTTTATTTGGCCCTGGCAGCACTCTGCAGGCTGGCAGGAGAACACCCAGCCTAAAAGCTGTTCTGCTCGTTAGAGCAAACTGAGAAGAGGAAAGGGGGAATATAACAAATGTCTAACAAGGCCAAACTGAAGAATTAGCTCCCAACAGGTGGAGCCCAGAGAGACATGTCCTGACAGAGTGCATCACAGCACATTCTCCACCTGCTCTTGTTCTTTTTCCATTTAATTAATGGTTTTAATTGTACTTTTTTCATGTTACTGTATTAGTACTATCACTAGTACCTGATATTTTCTTGGTGTGTAAATGTTATCATGAATTGCTTCTTGTTGCCATGGCAGTCCAAAAAATGGACCCATTGGGGAGGAAGCAGGGGTCATGAGCTGCAGTCCTGCCATGCTGAGGGATTGCAAAGCAGGGCTCTTCATTCATTCATCCAGTGTTTCTTTCATTGCATTTTTGTTCCAGCACAGCCTACTATGAGAAGAAAATGAAACAGTATTAGATATACCGGCAACCTCAAGCAATAAGAGAAAACTTTTATCAAGAAAAGGACATTACATGATTTTACTTACATAAGTGTTTCTTCTCATACTATTTTCAGCAGAAAATGTTAATTTTAAATTTACAGGCACATCTCTACTTGAAGATGGCTTATCAAAGTACCCCAGAAATTCAAAAGGAGATGTACTTTACAGGACAATGCTTCCAGGCATTTGGATTCACACACATACATTTTAATATGAAGTTCCATTTATGCTCTACCAGAATCTCATTTTGAATTTAACTTTAAAAAGTAAAGCTGTCTTAGCTTTACTTCAGGAAAGAAAAACACTGAATTTTACAGTACAGGTACAAATATAAGATTTTCCATTTTTCTTTGCAACCAAAAAGGCCTTAGATCAATTAAAGCTTTAAATACATGCAAACAGGAATTTTATTTTAACTGCCAGGAAAAGAACAGAAACTACACAAGAACATCAGTATTTTCAAATCATCAGATTCTGATAAGATTATGTTTTTGAGAAGTGGCTGATGACTCTGGTAAGGACTAAGAGAGAATGGAATCCTTACCAGGTTAAATACCAACATCCATAAAGACACTGTAATTCACAAACAAACAAAGCATTCAGAACATCATGACAACTGAGCACTGGAGAACACTTTAGTACTGAGGCTATGAAGCAGGGTACGTGTGTGTGTGAGTGTGTGTGTGTGGGGGGGGGGTGTTAAAAACATTTGTTATTTGTCAGGAATGATCTAGGTTAAAATCAACTAAACTAAACAAAAAAACCCTACTAACTAATATCAACAGACAAACCCCACAACACAAAAACCTTTAGCCCGGGAAAGTGATTATGACCTGACGACACAAAAAAATATTGCTGAATTATAGAAAAATATACTACATGAAATGTAAGAAATTTTGAATCCTCACCCTTAAAACTGGATATCCTATTCAAAAACCAGTATTTTCAAAAGTCAGTTTTCCTCGAAGTTCCTACAAGCTCTATGTTAATTTTAGCATCAATATAAGTTGAGAAATGCACAAAACTGTTCACGCATTCATATTGAATAATTCATTAAAAAGACATGAGCAAAAGCTAATTATCATTTTATTCCACTGAAATGTTCTTGCTTTTCTATACAACAGGAAACTTGCTTAAGTTTTGCAAATGTGCAGTAAGGAATTAAAAAAAAAATTTAAAAGTATAATACACTATCTAAGAGAGAACCAGTAATAGTTATCAGAAATAACTGAAGAAAGAGTGTAAAAAAACAAAAAGGCAGTACAATTAAATCATCAAAAATGGGGCAATGACATTAGACTTCCAGAGGTCTCTTCCAACCCTACTAATTATGTGATTCTGTAATTAAGAGAAGTATTCATTTAGACTTGTTCCACAGTGTCCAACAATTAATAACACTGTTGCTCTGTTATTGGCTAATATTTTAAAATTAAATATTATAATCTGGACCATGTCTAGACACTGATATTAAACTAGTATTAAATAATTATAGGAAGCTCTGAAAAAACATATTAAACCAATTATCTCACTTTCCATCTCAGGCATATATTGTAAAATAGAGAAGGCAATACATTGAACTACATGATCACTCTCAGAAGTAATTTCACTTTACTGTCAGTGGTCAGATAAAGCTTTGTCTCAATTCCTTTCAAAGTGGCAGGGGAAGCCCTGAAGGACAGTGTGGTTAAGCTGAAGTAGCATTATACATGCAGTTCCATTGTAAAAACATATTTATCTTTTGCAGGCAAACATTCAGTAGTAAATGCTTCTTAGTGAACAAGGACAAATATAACTTTCTGAGTTTAGGATCAGCAATAAATGTACTTCCCACTCCATCAAAAATGTTCCTCTTTAATATAAAAAGCGTGTTGATACCACTGGAATAATGTCTGATATTTTTATTTGGGCATCACAAAAACTGTCATAGTGAGAAGATTCCAGAAAGAAAAGATGCTTTAAAATCTTAAAAAACTCAGAAGGAATGAATGTGAATTTTTACAGGACATAGTGAAGAACATGCTTGACACTTTATGTTTTTCCAGTTGCTTTAGGACTATCTCCAAACTCATGACAGCCTTCTCATTTACGTTTCACTCCTGTAACATGACTTACCATTTGAACCCAAGTATTTCAGATTACCTAAGCAGATAAAATGGATCAATACTGCTTTATTTAGCTGTAAATAAAGAACAACACAGTCTACACAAATCACTAAATCAGTACTGTGTCATGATTCATTTCAGTTGTAATACAAAAAAAGGATTTTTAAAATTGTTTCTATATATTTCAAAGAATGCATACAAGCACATACAGGTTCTAATAATGCGACTATAGTAATTTTATAGAGTGTTCTAATCTGGCACAACTAAAGATGTTTTGGTTCGTTTCCTCCTTAGAACTAGTGCCTGTTCCTTCACTTGGACTCCAAAGCTTTGGGTCACAGGAGTCATCTGGCTGGAAAGACACAGTCATCATAGAATGGTTTAGGTGTTACACAGCTGCATGTAGCAATCTGATCATCCTTGACATTCTGATCTGCTGAGCATTCCCACATCAAATGGACTTGATGTTTATCAGTATGTGACTGACAGATTAAGTAAGTCACATGGCAAAGACAGCAGCATGACACACAATCTTCCCCAGACACCAGCAGAAAGCATCAGAAAACTTTGGGCACTGCTAACCTTTGTGAAGCTTTTGTATGAACTGACAGCTTAGGTGCAGGAGAACAGGGAAGAAAGGAGAAAAAGCAGGGCAAGGTGTCACCGCCAACACTCCCCTCCCCAAGCTCATAAATGAAGCTCTCCTTTAATATATCTAGCTTCTCTTTTTGTATTCCAGTGAGTGGAAGCACTAGTTGGTAACACAGACTAAAAATCCTTAGAATCATAGAATGGTGTGGGTTGGAACAGACCTTAAAGATCATACAGATCAAAGCCCCTGTAGAATTGGAAGAACACAAAAATCTTTCGCATGACTACAGTAGTTCACTGAAACAGCCTCAATAAAGCTACTATACTTACACAGAGCAACTGGTGAAAAACTGTAGCAGGAGCAGGATGTGTTGTGGAATGAAGTTTGAGCTATCCCAAACTGGGCCCTCAGATTTGGGCCCATGTAGAAGTAGATTAAACATGTGGAGCAGTTAGAAACTAAGTTAAGGTGTGTGCATACACACCTTACAGGACAAGGTACAGGACAAGGTACAGGACAATTAGAGTGAAGATACGGTAGCTGCCTTAAACTGAGATAGTTTGGATACTTGTTCATGCTGAATGCCAATAAGAATGCACCTATAACTGTAAATTATTTTGCACTGTACAAAACCAGCCATTTCTGGAATAAAGGAGGAGAACGTATGCTGTAACCATACTGGTCGTATCATGCGTTGCTCTGTTCCAGCTTCCATATAGGGACCCTGGTTTCAAAAAAAACCTAATGTTTGCTTTGTTTAAAATGAGACCTCACTGTCATAATAACTGCTAGAACAGACTGGGGAAAAAAAAGTCCAAACACTTTCCATAGTAAAAGCTGAAGCTGATTCTTCAATCATTGCTGTATATAAGTCCAGCCACTTCAGTTTCATGAATCACTTTAAATGAGCGGCACCTCCTCTTTGTTTACTGTTCCATCTATTTTGTGTTTTATTGTCATATCATAAAGACAACTTTGGGAACATATAAAATAGCTATATCACATCACCAGGAGGGAATTAAGAAGATAAAACCAACCTTATTTCAAAAGGTTGTTAATAAAAAAAAAGTAAAGGATCCAATATTGCAAATAGTTCACCTCTTCTGCTACACACCTAGTAATGGTGAGACCAGTTTAGATAACCCTGCTGTGTAAGAAACAAGAGGATTTATGCTTACATATGGTTCCAGCTTGATCTATAAAGACTGTGAAACAACATTTACTTTGAACTACTTTTACTACTTAGCTTTGGTTTCTGTGCACCTTCATGGAAGACCTGCTCTTAAACACGATGTCACTGAGACCAAAAAGCATTCTCAAAAAATCCCCCTTTGAAGAGTGAAGGAAGAAGCATATGCACATTTGTAACCTGACAAGTACCCACGACCAAAACAGCATTGTGTGCCACTGCAATAACACCTGGGCTGAACTCACATAAGACACAGCACATTTGAAAGATGTGGGAGAGGGAATTTAAGCTAAGTCAGATAAAAAGTTATCCTCCTGCTATACCAAGGTTTCCTAGTCCTGGCTCTCATTTCTATCATTTGTACTGGAAGTATGTAAGATCTGACAAGACCAGTGTCAACATTATTATGGGAGTAAGCCAGAATAATGCAGTAATTGTACCATTCTAGAGTCTCTATTTCAATAGCAAGGAAAAATATCAAGTTCTTCAAGAAAAGAAAAGCAGTGCAGGATCATCTAGAAATAAAAAGGGAAAGAACACATCTACTTGAAGAACAGATTTTAAATTGAAAACATTTGAGATGTAAGCACATATGTTCAGAATCTGTGGACAGAAAACTGAACATGAGCTAACTGAAACTAGCTAACAGTGAAGCAAAACAAAAAGCCAAACTAGGCCTACTCAGTGACTGCTGGGTAATAAAGATACTTGCCAAGATGTTCCGTTTTTGTCCACTGCATTATTTTGAAATCTGATAGAAAAAGAAACTGTAAGAAGTAGCTAAAGCTGAATTTGGAGCGAGAAACATCTGAAACAAATCATACTTCTTGTGACTCTAGACTAGTTATGGAAGCTGTATAAGGCAGCACAGTACTCAAGCTTATTTGTTCTACTTAATTAATATTGAAAGTTCATGGCCATCAATTTTGAGAGTTTTAAGAGCAGAATTCACAACCTAGTGTCCTTATTTTAATGCACATTGATGTGAACAGATAGTGAACTGCAGAGCTAAAATTAACCCCTTATTTCATCATTTAAAGAACTGTTATTCAGAAAAACATACAATGTTGGAAATGAAGTCAACAACTAGCAATAAATTTTTTTCCAGTCTGCAATAAATCTGGAACAGTGGTACAGGTTTTTCAGACACAGGACTACATCCAGTTTGAAGCCATCCCCTGGCACACAAAAAATCCAATGCTCCCTGCACTAAGGAATACAAGCCAAATCGACCAGAGGCTTCACCTGGAATGAGACATCTGGATCTAGTCTGCTTGGAGGACAGTTTAAAACATTTATGGAATGGAGTTGAGGTACACAGAGAAGAGAGTACTGTCCTAGGCATGCAACTTTCAAGGTTTTACCACTATTTGTGAACATAGTTTGTGCTGTTTTCACAAGTTAATGCAAAACTAAATATTCTTCTATTAACAAGAGTTTCTTAATGCCATTTGCTATGTATTTGTTTTCTTTACTGATTTGTAAATCTGTACCTAATACAATCCTTGTAATACAAACATTATGTCTGATGCTTTAGCATTTCATCTTTGTCCACGAATGTCTAATTTGTTCTCTAAAAATACTCCCAACATCAGCCAAAACAAGTTAGCCTCAAGAAAATAATCCACTTACTCTAAAGGAAATAAACCATGATTTATAAAAAATATGAATAGAACCTTGCTGCTTAAATATTCTCTAACATGAGCACTTGAAGAGTCTGAATGCAGTTTCTTTACAGCAATTTCTATCTTCAAGTGCTACATGAAACATTAACTTGCTGAATGATCTAACACAGAAAATTCTTACTTGGGTAAAGAAGGACCAAATAAAAAGAAAAATGCAGAATATTACAAATACAAAATAAAGAGTAGAAAATTAATGTAAATGTTAACATACAAAATGTAAAATGTCACTGAGAATGTTACATACCAAATTACACTGTAAGCATTCAGAGGCAAGAATTGGTTTTGTCTCAGCTTAGGTGAACTTGCAATATTTCTATGCTGTCTGGCTTCTAAGCTCTTAAAAGAAGTGTACTTTTTAAAAGGATTTGATTTTTTTCAGTGACAGCCCAGAAGAATACACTACTCCTTCCAGAAAAAGAAGTGTATTTTGTTAATATTATTCCTGCAACTTAGATTCTCTTAAGAGAACTTAAAAATCCCATACCAAACAGCTCTAAGTTTTATCTGGAAAAAAAAAAGTCTAAAACTCACACATCAAACAATCAAACAAGTGTCAATACTACTCAGTAAGATGAATCAGAAATCTCTTTTCTATTGTGCTCTCTTTAAAACAGAACACATCTTACAGGACATTCTTTCTCTCTCATCCTTCAAAGATCTTTATCCTATGCATTTCCTAATAGCAATTTTTACGTTTGGTCTAACAATATTCTTAAATGAAAATAAAAGAATGCATTTCAGATGTGTTCCTTTCCAAGAAAGGAATGTGTTGATACTCACAAAGCTCACATACAAGCATTCCTTCAAGGACCATCTTCCCTGGTTTCCCCAGCACCATCAGAATGTTCATTTGGAATTATAAGAATTCTATTTTTTCTATTTTTCTGATACAAAACCAGTCTAACATTGGTCTTTAATAGCTTACCAAGGCATACCAGCACAACGATGGCTGCTTTCTGTTGTCCATGAAAAGTTTATTAAAACACAAGTTTAACTGAGGCTCTGCGTTTGGATGAGCTGATTCTGAAGCACTTCTACAAGCAGTACAACAGTTAACAAGTGAAATTCCTGGCAAATTCATCCTAATTATCTGTTTGTATTAGAGAAATGGACCACAATGTGACACTTAGCAGACTCGGAGTTCATGTAGCGCTTGGTAGGACCAAACCTGGATGTGCACCAAGCGCGTAATAAATGCCGTGTTGCCATCAGTCCACCCTGACCAACAACAGAGCCAGCAAGTCATCACTCACACAGGAGTTGTGCTGCTGCACACTGAGCATTCAAATGCAACTGGATTATGCCACTTTTTATCAGCAAAACACACACAGACTGTAGGGCATTACAAGTAAAGCAATACAATGTAAAAAACAAGAATCAGTTTTGTAGTGCATATCTAGTGACACCAGTGCATGAGGCATTCAGAATAAATATTCAGAAAGGAGATGTTTCTCCCCTAAAGAATACAGACATGCAGCCAGATTCTGGAAGAAACTTTCATTCTTTAAAATGATGTGTACAAGGCCTGCGCAACAATCCTAATTACGCAACTGCTTAATCAGCAGTGTAGAATTGGTGCTATGCAGACTCCTTTCACCTCCCTAACACAGATGACAAAAGATAAAGCATGAAGTATATGGATCTAAGATGCAAGGCAAGGTGAGCATTAACGGAACTAAATACATTTCTGTCTTCCCTATGTTATCAAAGCGCATTCTTCTGCTATGTAGTTTTAATCAGATAGCCTCTTTCCCTATTTTTTGCTGAACTCGTATTTCAAACTGAAGCATACTATTAAAACTAAGACCTTTATTTACCTGTCATTTCTTTTCCTTACCATTTACTTTGTATATCCTATCTGGAACAACACATGAATTCAATTCCAGTTCTAACCCCTTGTGTCAACTCTCTCATTTTTTTTAAACTGATCATATTCCACCAACACAATCACATTTGAATATAAAATCCACAAGAAAAACACACACACACACTTCTAAAAAACTGAATAGATTTTTAATCTTATTCAGCTTCATAAGAAGTATCGGGCAAGTGTTCCATGACAAACAGCTAAATTTCTACGAATAAAATGAGGTAGTTACTTTCATTTTTCTTTCCAAAGAAATTCAGTCAATTTCTATAAACTCACACATGGAAGTTACTTTACTCTATGGTCCTGAAGCATCTTTAAATATAAAACAGGAGAACACAGCGCAGTGATACATCAAAACCTGCTTGTTCCACACTACAAAGCAGTCTTACCGTTTTAATTTCCGCAGTCTCTGTGTTTATGCTTCCCGAACTGCATTTTGACATCATGATATCAGCTTGTAGATTAATCACATAATTTGTAAGCTCTGACTCTTAAAAAAAACAGAACAAAAACCTATGAACGATAAAAATTATTTGAAAAGGAACTACAATGGCAAGATTGATTGTGGTAATTCAGTTGCTTATAAACATTTATATGTGTTGAGCCTACATTACAACTTGCTGACAGAAATTAATTATATAGGTTCACTTTGAACATGAATTATTTTAGTTTACTATTAGAAACTAAAATTTAAAAGAGTGATTTAAAAGATAATTTAATTTAAATGTACATATACTTCCCCAGTCCTATTTCAAGGTTACTATTATTAATTAATGGCTCATGTGAGAAATACAAGAATAGAGTGTTTGATATATTTTTACTATGGTTTGTATAACTGTACTGCTCTTTCCATGCACACGTATTTTCACTTTGAGTTAGACATTAAAAAAATCAGAATTCAAGCTTCTGTTAATTATTTCAATTTGAAACTGCAAGTAATAGACAATTAACGAAAAAGTAACAACCATTTCTGTGTAAGTACACCAGTCTTTTTAGCAGAAGAAAAAATACCGCACACTTAAGATGATGATTTAACCATAAAAGTAAAATTCAGAAAGACAGAAATTTGTAACAGTGAATTTCTAGACATATTAGCCAAATATACGTATTATATATTTATATTGAAAATATTATATATATAAAACTACAACTTAAATCTAAAATACCATATTTAGCAGATCTAGAGTGTTCTTAAAGCTATAAAATAAAAAATTTGCACCATATATATGCCTAAAAGTGTGAGTTCTAAAGCCAGACCTAAAAAGAGAGATTGTGCAGTCTAATTTTTGAAATCAATACTGAAAACTTAAATACAAAATGAATGTTGATGAAAGTTTCCCTTCCAATCAATTCCATAAAGTTAACAAAGAGGACACTCCCAAGATTAGTTCAGTATGTTCATTTTTACCTCAACCGCTGATGCTGAGCTTTTCCAGAGTCTCCAAGCCTGTAATTTTGTTTCACCCTACGTAACCTAAAAGGCAACATAAAGAGAGAGCATTTTACCATGAACTGCCATTAAAATCAACTGTGCCATGTGGTAGTCTGCTTTCTTGCATTTTAATATTAAGCTCTGCAGCAAGAGCACATGGTCCTTCCAAATCTAATTATCATATGCCCCTTTTTGGCTAGGGATACAGACAGTCAGTGTCTGAAAGATCAGCCTTAAGTGCTCAGGAGATATTTGCATGTTTTGTTTTATCTGCCTGCTAAAGTAATTGCTAGCTAAGGCCAACTAGATTCACAGCTTTTCTCCCCTGTGCTCCACGCATGTTTCACCTAACGTAGGGAAATCCAGGAGAAAATTATTATTTAACATTTAAGAGACCGATCTGAAAGAATATGTTTTTCCAGAAAATGAAGAAAACAGTTATTATTTTATTTTACAAGAATACAAAAGAAATGCAGCACAGAAAATCTGATGGATACTGCAGTCATGTACAAAACAGACTGATAAAAAAATTTATTCCCTGGGCTACACTTTAAATTTGTGTTTGCAGCATACATAAATACATCCTTTATTTTCAGCACAAAATACAGAAAATTGCTTCTAAGATGTAAGTAGAACTTACATTTATTATAGCATGTTCCTGTTATGTCTAGGTTATTCATTTACTCACTGCCTCTAAACATGAACCAGAATATATACTGTATTGAACCAGAAAATAACCTAACAACAGAAAACTGCCACATCCACGGTGAAAATATAAAAATATACTCTGCTCTCTATGTTTGCAAGAAAAGCAGAAGTAAACAATGCAGCATTTGGATAGCCCAGCAAAAAGCAACCACGAACAGAAAGAAAGGTTCAAGCCTTGTTAGTAAAGCTAATGCCGTGTGTGGCTTAACAGAGCAAATTTACTTTACTGCCAAATCGCAGATGGCAAACACAAAGCACAGAGACCAGTAGGTAAGGTCTGGAGAACCAAAAAAGTATGTAATTCTAATTCTGCACCAGCACAGCCGCTTCCTTCGGCACACCGAAGCCAGAAGACGGCGGCTTTAATCAATCGATCGGCAGGCAGGAATTACAGTAGGCCCTTTGAATGCCAACCTCAAACCAGACAGGCCACATTCCTGAGATGCAGTGAAGGTCTAGCACAAAACAGCAGCGTATCTCGCATTAGCATCTAAATGGCGCTGGAGCACCCACTCAGACAAAGCCGGGTGCGATCCTCCCCGGGCCGGCCAGGGGCACCTGCGGCTGCCCACGGCCCCAGGGCCAGCGGCACCGCCGCGCTGCCAGCGCTGAGCGTCCCCCGTGCTGCTGCCACAGCCGGCGAATTGTATTAACCACACTACGAATAAATAAATAAATAAATACATACATACATAAATAAGTGTTTAATTTTGCTCTATAGTTTCTCAGGGTCTTGTTAAAAACAAGCAAAAGAGACATAAAAGGAAAAATTAGTAACATTTTAGAAACCTAATTTTTAGGAATGGCAATGTCTTCTATCAACAGCAAGGCTTGCCTTTTTTAAAAATGTCACCTTTTCTTCTAAGGGCTCAACATTCACCTATTTTATCAACAGGCAGAAGGCAAGAGCTCTAAAATAATCAGACACTCAAGAGTGTCTAACTTCAAAACACACCACAAACACAATCAATATTCAAAGCACTAACATAAAAAAAACCCCAACAGTTCCTATAAAGACATCAAGAGAAGCATCCAAGAAGTGACATAGCAGGCACTTCTGCAAATCTCCAGCACTCTAGAAATCTGCAAGCAACCACAAGTTACTGCTGCAAATCTCAGCCAAGATCTTCAAGTATCTTTGCTTTTGCTACTCAAATACTACTAATGCAAAAACCAAGTATCCAAATATATCCGAGAACACAGACTATATCAACAGGTTTTATTTTTATTTCATGGGTTAGTAATTCAGTCCTTGAAAATAATCACATTCATACGATACCTAACTTGCTATTAAAAAAGGATGGTCAGAAAAAGGATAATAGAAATTTACAGCATAACACCTGCTGTCACAACTATAGGAAAAAGGCTGAATCTGAAAGGCTATCAATGTTCTTGCTCTTCGACGTCTTTGACAATTTGAGATTAAACGATTAGTCCCTAGAGCAATAATTCAAACTGCTAAAAACTTGAAAATGAAGTTGTAGTAAGTTCTATGCAACTGGAGTCTTAAAATCACGCGATTTATTTAGTGAACAATCTTTATGCAAATACAACTGAATTCCAGCGTGAACAAAGTCCTGCATGATCTTTAGGGGGTAAGGTAAAAACTGCATTTATGATTGGGAAGAAAAAGAACATCCAGGCTGGCATATTGCCTCTACAATCACAGCTGGTCACAGATGCTGAGGGCAGGGGGGAAGGGCTGACTACAGAACAGGACTTATCCTGTCCTTCCTTTTGTTATTCCAGCAACTTCATATTTCAACTATTTTTCTTTGGTTTATTATGGCATAAACAATAACATTACGCCAGAAATCATAGTACAAACTCCTACTGCCTCAGATTAATTTGAAAGCTCTTTGACATCCAAGGACCTAAGCCTGCATGGAAGTCAGGAAAAAAAATTACACACACCTCTCTTAAATAAAAAAAAATCTCAACAAACACTGAAACACATTTATTAATTTTAACAGCAATTAGAATTAAATTATGCCACATATTTGAGGGGTTTTTGCTGCACAGAAAAATTGAAGCTCAATGTGCTTCTAATTTATGTGTAACTATAATGTAAGTATCACAAGCAGGGATAACTGATCATTCTGTGAATTTATTTATCATTTGGTCTTTTACTTGGGTACCAAATTATTTATTTGTGATGATTTAGTTAATTTAAAGGTTATGTTCAAGCTTTTCAGGCACTTATGTCTTTCTACAGGAAGGCAATTAAGCAGACATTAGAGCAGGGATTTCTCTCTTCCCCAATTTGGGGGCAAGCTGTGAGGCAAGTACAGTTCCAAAGCATTAATTATTCTTGCTTTGGCTAAGTAAAAGCAGCAGCTGCCCCCTGAATATAACCCCATGTGGAGACTTCAATCCCATTATTTGCATAAATATAAACCCTTTCTCTGCATGTGGCTCAAAGTCAAGATCCTCAAAACATGGGTATTCAACAGCTCACTGTTATCATTGTGCCATAACATCCAAAATTACAAAATTCCCTACATTACAAATGACTTTCTTTTAAGTCAGTAATGATGCAAGGCCAGCAGACATTTGGACTGTAAATCAAGCTCTAAAACTTCTACCAACTCTAAAGTTCAAAAAAAAAAAACAAAAAAACACACCATCAACAAAACAGAAGTATTCATGATCAATGGGGAATCAAACCAACTCCTCCTAGTGCAACCTTAAAATCCTTAAAATGTGTTTTATACGCTGGTTAGCACATTATTTAGTCCACATTTTATGCTTTGTTGCTTTTAATTTCACCCTAAAAAAGAAAGACTTCTCATCAGTTACACTTGTCTTCACATGGCCTTTCCCTGCAACAAACTTGTGGGCACACTACTGGAATTTTCTTTTATGTGAAACTGGGATGAAGTCAGTATTAAATTCATAAAAATATGTAGTACAAAGAAACCTTTTTCCTCCCAAATTCAGAGGCCATTCAAAGCTCCTCAGTTGCCACAGAATTCACCAACGGAGAGAAAAAACCCTGCAACTAACAAAAAACATACTCGATTATTTTATTGAAGGAAAATATGTGAATAACTTCCAAGACATTTCCATAGGCCCACTGTGTTATTTTTTGGTTTGGTTTTTTTGTTTGCTTGTTGGGTTTGTCTTCGGGGTTTTTTTTTTGAATATGTAAGAATATGTAAAGATGAAGATGCTACCCAGATTGAGTCAACACCCCTGGAGGTGTTTAACAAAATGTGTAGATGTGGCACTTAGGGACATGGCTTTGTGTGGACTGGGCAGCCTTACACTGATAGCTGGATTTTAGGGGTCTTTTTCCTAAATCATATGGAATTCCACAATTGTGTGAAAATGCTCTGTGGCAAACCAACAGTGTCGCAAGGACACTCACACAATATATGAGCAGAATAAATGTGCATCATGTAAAATGATCTGACTTTTAATTCTAAAGTGAAGAAGATATAATTATTTCCTTCTACATAAATACAAGCACTTAGACTACAATATGACCATTCCTTCATACACCTTACAGTTAAACTAATATAAGACTTCAGCAGTTCCTATCAATCAATAACTTTTATCTTTTAATGCAATTTTTATTTTTCAATATTGTCCAATAAAGAAAACATTTGCACACTCTCTGGAGTTCAAAAGGGGTGAGAAGCCATAAATATTACATTTTACCAGTATAATGCTTCAAGCCTCATGTAGCATCTTCATATCACTTACAGGTTATCTATGGCACTGTTGATCTTTCAGAACTGACACAATACAGAAACAAAATCAAAATACTCAACAATGTACTTGGCAAAAAGGTTGTGACATAAAAGCTGAAGTCCTTATCTAAGGTAAAGTGGTAAAAATACCTACGAGATGAGACATGCTTATTCTGTGTATTGTCTGTCCTGAACTATCAGTAGGAAAAACTGGAATGATTTGCACTTGAGGATTTGAGGACTTCCTCTTGTGCTAAGTAACTCTAAAGGTTTTTATCTTCAATTAAAGCTTCTTCTGTAACAGATGCATTAAATGGAATTCTTAGGTTTAGGAATAAATATGGGATCCCAACTGAATTTGAAAAATAAAAATATTTAAGATCCACAAAATGCGATGTGGACACTTCTCCAGTATGTGGGGTCATAGGAGTGTAAATATTGACTGAGAAGCTTTATATTTTCTTCCCTTCTTTGAAAGTTTTTCATATTATGATCAACCATGAAAGCTGGAACAAGGTCAAACATACTTCATTGCTAACAGAGGAGTTGGTTTAACCAGTTCATAAAGGTCCCTTAGCTCCAATCCTGTTGCATCTAAGCACCATTAAACCTTGCAGTGCAGAGATCCAAATCAGAAAACAGACTCATTCCTGATTAATCCATCAATCTTCCACAGGAGCAGAATAAATGCAAGATGAGAAAGAATAAATTGAGATAAAATAGGTATCCTTGAGAGAGTTCTCTGAATGTATATTGATAGGTATGTTTCCCTAATGAGAAAAGTAGAATACAGTCCATTGCAGCAATAGTCCAATTTTCCACATTAGATATTCTCATAACACATATAGTGATGGATACCTATGGATATCTTCTTAACTATGTGGTTAAAAAAAATCCAAGCTGTTCCTCCTCATGGAATGGTAACAAAAGCTTCAAAAACTGAAAAAAGCTGTTTTGCTACAACCATCATTAAAAAAAAAAGGCAAGGAGGCATGAAGGGGGAGGTAACTTTTTACCTTTCATTCTTCAGAATGGAGAGAGAGCTACTCCTGCATTTATGCAAATGCATTCCCAGATATGCAAATGACACGGTTGTTCCAGACAATAAAGCACTTGTAGTTTACTGGATACAGTATTTACTGAATACTCATTTAATGATTATAGAAGCAAGTCAGAAAGAAAGAGAAATGAAATTGTTGTTGAACAATTCCATTTTTTGTATTATTATATAAAACTACTCAGGCCTGAGAAATAATGTGTTAAAGGAGTTAAATCCCTGTTGGTGCAACTGAGGGTTTCTGACACTATGTTGGATTCTGGAAGCAATATAACTAAGTTAATATCGTACTAAACCTGTCAATTATCTCTTCTACTAAGCACAACTCAGAATTAATATATTCCTATATTCATTTCAAATCCAGACCCTGTTTGTATTACTAACACTATACTACATTAAAAGAGACACACATATGTACATGAACCTAGTCTACAGCCATCATTGGAAAAGAGGTTTTTTTCTATAATATTAAAATAGATAGTCCTGTAATTCAGTCAGTTGTGAACTGCATTTTCAATGTCGAACACAAACATACAAGTTTGAGTACAGACTCTTGTCTAAAAACAACACAGCAGATTTTGCTTTGTTCAGGATTACCAGCTCCACAAATCCTGGTTATCAAAATACAGAAAATGCAAAGCAAAAGAAAGAATTCCATCCTGTTCTTACCACATTAATTGTGGTTTGCATCAATGCTGCCAAACCACCAATTATTATGTCTGGTATCATCTAATTACCAGAAGTACAGTAGCTTGATTGCAGCAACATTAAGTAGCCAACATCAAGCAACGACGATCAAAAACTCTGAGCTGTTTTCTTAATTCAATAGTTCTCAATTTTCAGAAAAAAATACAGCCAAATTCTGTGATGCTGAGTGGCAGCTGCATTGGCAGAGCCTGAACTACACCTCCTCTTTCTGCTGCTGCTGCTGAGCTCAGCTTCTACTCTCGATATATCAAGACCTACCAGAAGAAAACAGTAACGACCTGGTAGGTGCATTCCTGGTGACTGACAAGGAATGACCTGGAATGGACAGAAGAATGAGATAAGAATGAGATAAGAACACACCTCCACCATTCTGAATGTAGGAGACAAATCTCAAATTGACATACATCTCTCACAGTTATCACTGTATCACTCCTCCAGTCTGGGCAACTCTGCACATGCAGAGTTTCACTTAATGATGAGTACTGGATTAAGAGTACTTTCTTATGTTCATCTCACCGTACCCTGCAAATTACCAATTCCAGCAGGTCAGACTATGTTTCTCCAGAGGTCAATCAAACTCAGACTCTCTGAAGGCATCTATGAAGCATCACAGAAGAGAAGGGCAGCTGTAATGAACAGAGACTGGCTGGATCAGAAAAAGCACTGGGAGCTTACAAGCAACAAAGAACTCAACCTAGTTATGAGGGAACTAAAGGAGCAAGTTTCTAGAAGTAAACCAAAAAAGACATGAATGCAAAGATTTGGAAAAGCAGAGATATTTCAGATTTTAAAGAAAGAAAAAAACAACCCTCCCAAACTTTACTAAGCCTTTAGATATCAAATAATTTCTGTTATCAACAAGGAATAATCAAGCATTTTAAAGTAAATTACTCCACCATTAACATGCCAATACAGCAAGTTCAATTAAATCAGAGGCATTAACATCCCTACATTTGATGTATACTGGTAACTGGGAAAGCTTACATCTAGGGTTATTACAAAACTACCCTATTAGTTGGGAACTTACATTGTTTTTTATAGTTTTCCTTAGAAACAAGTGCATCCATTTAGGCTGATTCACAACACAGACATCTCACTAATTAGGAGAAGAGCATTACAGTAGTCAACATTGCAGTCACCACATCATTTACCTTATTGTTATACTGAATTATGCAGAACGACTTTCCCCCTGCATACTATGGTGTATTTGGAAAGAATTCATAACTCAATTAATGCAAACATATATTACACTTATAATAGTAATTACAAGTTTAAATTATTCAGAATAAATAAATACAATTGACTTTCAATTTCGTTGACTAATCATTTACTTTCATCAGCTAATGAGCAGCTTATTTGAGTAGGCATACACAGATGCATTAAGATGCCTAAAGAGGCAGATAATTGATGACTTCCAGAATGACTTAAGCAGATTACATGCCTTACTTTCAATGGAGATCTCCCTCTTCTTCCTCAGCTGCTGCTTTCTCAACCCTGAACAGGAAGTCTCTCAATTCTTTTTAGCTAATGATTTTAAGAAATTACCTTTCTCATAATTTCCTAATTTGCAATTCAAGCTACTTCAAATACTAAAACCAGTGAAAAAAACCCACCAAACCACTGAAGCAAAAAAACCTCAACCCTTTAGGCCTCTAAGATTTGTAACAGAAAATAGTTTTGAAATGAAATTTTAAATATGTGATTTTTAAGTTAAAAATTATTAAGCTTGACCTTGTTGCACAGATGTTAGAGAAAATGAGACTACTCAACTAAAGCAATGAAGTACATTGAAAAGGAAAAGTGCCTTAAATCCTTATGAGCAAGCTGCCACTGAGAAGAGTGACCTTATTACTCCTCTTTTAGTAGGATTAAGCACGTGGCACATGCAGAGGTTTTACATCCCATCATTTTACCAGATCAGTATTTCACTTTAGCTTTCTCTAACATGCTTATAAAAATCTGTAGCTGGTTGTACAGTCAAATTTTTCTGAAACAATAAGAGAAGAAATGAATTTCTGATGTAAACAAAGCACCAGAAAGATTCTTTTCATTTTATAACTTCTCCTTCATTTTCACTCACAGCAAGACAAACCAAGGCTTCCTGATCACAGCTTACAGTTCGTTTTGTGTGGCACGGTTATACACCCACAGCATCACTCTTCCATCTACCTGCTGCCTCCACAACTGTTTCCAAGTAATCTGAGTCAGACTATAACAGAATGAAAGAAATCACACACAATAAATTGCTTCTTAATTAGTTTTGTTAATACACTTTCCTACAAAACTTCAGAAATGCTTGCTCCAATGATGCTTAACAACAAATACCAGGACCTGGGGAGAAAAAAAAATTTTTTCTTCTTAGGCAGAAATGTCATCTAAAATGCATGTAAAACCAGAGCCTAAGATACAGCCTACACTCCTCAGGCACCTAACAGGAAAAATATTTTATTGTTTTGAGTAGCACCTCTGTGATCTTAACTTGACCCCTTAACTAGAATGCAAAATTTTAAATAATTCTAAGTTTTCTAATTTTGTCTTTTGAACTAACCCTCTTGACAGTATCATAATATTAACTGAGAATACTCCTGGCCTTAAACATTGGCTACTACTCCATATGCAAATTACACATACACTCTAATAATATTCCTGAAGTATGCGAGTAAAGTGAAATTTGTAAACACTGCCTACCTTTGAAATCCCACAGGATGTAAGTTTAGCCTACACTCAATTGCTCAACTCATAACATTGAAAAGCACATTGTTTACATTTTGGACATTCTTGCTTTAAGATCCAGTATATCCATCTACGATATGTCTACCACAGTTGCATGGTATTACCATTCAGTTATGTTTTTAACAAAAACTACGATAAATTTTTACCATAAAATTGAGTTTACCCTATGCAGAAAAACAAAAAACCACCAAAATCACAGTTTGGAAAATTTGTACTAATCTAATCCCACTCCTATTCTACTCTGAAGGCAAATATATGGGGTGAGGAGCAACTTCTTACTCAAGCTGAGGGGAAAAAAAGAAAAAAAACAAGAAAGTTTTCCTGATTTTCAAGATTTCCTACCTCTTCCAACTACTCTAACTTGTTACTTTTGAATTTCCCACATAATTATATAGTAAAATCTGCTTTTAATAGTGTTCAGTCCTAAAGCTCTGATTTCAAAAGCATGATTACAAATTTCTACCAGGTTGATGGTAAACAAAGTAGAGAGTTGTTCGGTTTTGTTTGGGGACAAGGATGGTTGGCTTTAGGGGCTTTGGTTTTTTAAATTAGGACAAAGATTTCCCCTTTCCCCACTAAAATGGAAACACTAAGCTTTGAGGAGCATTTAAAGCTAATTAAATTATACCAAACAACATGAACATATCATTACCAAAAAACCTCACCCCGCCCCTTTCATACGAATGGAAAACTGGATAGAGGAAAACACTAATTTTTAATAAAATTTAATAGATTGAAGTTATTGAGTCACTGATTTGTATCTAATTGCATTTGTGTCTTGGAACATATAATCACTATATTTGAGACAAAAACGAAAGCAAGTCCTAGAATTTTAAGCAGTTTCTTGTACAGATTCCTTATTATGGAGTCATAACTACAAATTTCCACTTAGTAAAAATGAGGTTTTAAACTAAGCACAATTTCAGGTGTGAATTTTCAAGCTAATAGCTAGCCTAAATTCCATCTTGATTATTGCACTGATTATGGTTACTTTTATTAAAAAGTTGTTCATTTCTCAGAATAGTACTTGCTAAAGAAGTGTTGGTAAATCCAATTGTTTATTAATTTTCCTAGCATAGCTTCCCCCTCACTTTGGTTGCAATCCTGGATTTACCACAGCTGATTTTTATACACAAACGCGCAAAACTATTGTCATAAAAAACACCTGTTTATAACACCAGCTATTAAGAGTAAGTGAGAAAGTATAAAGTTGCAAAACAATGGTACAATTATTTCAATTAATTGGTGAGAAGTAGTAGCTTGAGATTAGTTTTCATGAGACTGTAGATCCAATCTGATGACAACCTAGTGCTCACTGAATCAATCCCACTGTCACTGCTCCTTCTCTTTTCTAACAGCTTTGACACTTGTCTGACTCTCTGGGAGAAAAATAGTTCAGAACAATATAACCAAGTAATATTGTTTTTGTCTTTGACATAGGCAAGTTTTCTACTGGCTCAACAAACTGAATTCAATAGTTGATATAGATCAGAGGAGTATTAGAGCTGGCATGAGGAGGAGGTTGTCATCCACTTTGACAGCCACTTGAACGCCTTCATTACAGAACCAAGGAAACTGGATTCAAAAAGTTTTTAACCATGCGATTTAAAATCAGGCACTAGCTTCTCTTCTCTATTGTCAACTGCTGCTGAACTGTGTACACTAAGATGAATAAAAATTCCAAAGCCAAAACACCTTCCTGGGTAGTCCAAAATTATTTAAATGGTGCCAGAGGAAACACCTAGAGGCAGCGGACAGCAGTAATGGAATGAACAGATAAATTTTTTTAAAAATTCCTTATAGCTGGCAACATATACATCAGTAGCATTAGTGGCACACACTGCCTGCCAGAAATCACAACCTGCTTCATCATTATGCCATTATTACACGCCCTAAAATCATCCAATAATTCCTTGCAGACCCTCATCAGCTGAGATAACTGGTCAGTAGACAGTTTTAAAAAATAATGAATTTTGTCACTAAAAACTCATCCTGTATTCAGTTTAGGCAACACAGTCATTAGAAGACTATTCTCCAGACAACTTACTATTAATCAAGGCAGGTTTAATTTCTTAAATTCAACATAGAAAAGCATTAACTATGCAAGGATTACAACAGGGAAAATTGCTCATTTCCTGGAAGTTGATCATACATCTTTCAAAGATCCAGGGAGCTCATAAATGTTGTTGGCATTCTGCCAATCCTTTCTTCAATTAAATACTTGAAGATAAAACTGCATTACTTTCCAAAAACCTACACACTTTCTCCTCCAGAGCTTTATCACCCATCATGCCTCAAACTTGCTCCATAGGTCGTACAGCCACACTTCCGTAGCAGTAGATTTCATTACCTCAGAGCCTTTGAGATTGATTACACAGTAAACAAATCAAACTGATCTATTCAGTATATAAATCTCTGTATATACTGGGTATACATTTCTGGAAATACCTGGATATATGCTATTTTTTGAGTTATAATCTTTTAAAGTATCCAGATAGTTTCTTGTTACCCTATCATTTACAGCTTGCGGTTGTTCTTTAGTGTCAGTGAACTCCTGAGGACAATGCTGATAGAGTTCAATATTCTTCAGAAACAATGAAGAAGGGAAAAAATTTCCCCGCACACTTTTTTTTTTACATGTTGTAGAAAATTGTAAGGCAGTCCATGAGACCTTGCTGACAGTAACTGTAGAAATAATGAAAAAGATACAAAGATAATCCCATGACTCTTTCTTCTGTCATGCTTCTGTCACTTCCCCCTTACAGTCTCTGCCATTCATGCTGACTCTGCTCATTAAACTGGCAGAAAATATTCATATACCAATTTTCCTTCTATTCTGTAGGAGGAAAATAGGTATATGAATACAAAAGTATAAGCAGCAAGGAGAGCAAACGACAAAAACACGTATCTTCTTGGGGACTCAAAAAACACAAAGCAGAAACAGAGATTTAAATGTGTGTTTATTTGGGATTTTTTTCTGTTTGAAGATGTAGGGTACTTTTTTATGTCCATTATCTATCTCCACTAGTAATTTAGTTTCTACAGACTTGGAGGTCATTGAGATAACACTATGTTAAACAGCAAGAACCATGAAGAATTATTTTCAGTAGCTGGGGGGGAAGCATTTGATTTTTTCCCCAAAACACAGAGGTCATATCCCTTCTTAACAACTTTACACAGCCATTTGACAATATGGGCATTTAACTTGAGTTGAAAGATGGCAAAGGTTGTGGGTCACTAAAAGAAGTTGACTGGCCCTAGCTTTTGCTTGTATTGTAAGCACTCTCATTTTGTCTTCTTCCAAAAATAAAAGCCTAGTAGCTATTGACCATGAAGGTATAGCAAAGCACAAGTTTACCTGCTCAGAAATATACAGCTTCAGTGAGGAACTAAAAGTCTTGATTGATCTCAGACACTAATATCCTGAATAAAGAAGAAATACTGTCAATTAATACTATGAATTCATAAAACCCCAGTTAATAAGTCAGATCAAATACATTTAAAAATTTCAGATATGCAGAATATAAACATCTGAAAAATGTCTTTTATTTACATACTGGAAAATTAAACTCAAAAGAGGGGGTGAAAAAACCCACCTGAATTAACTTGCCAAAACTTAGTGAGAGAAGTTAGGTCTTCTGTGGTTTGAATGCTGCCTAGCATTTAGATCACCTCTACAAGTTTTTACTACAAACTACAAGGCAACTTTACCTTTAGATAGCTAAACCTTTTTCATTTCTGTTTGAACAAAAAAAAATTTGAGCGCAAAGATCATAAAAGACCAGTAACAGTTCAAATAAAGCTGTAAGAAACTTGGTCTAGATCAGAAACAAAGCAGACTTTGCAAACACAAGAGAAACATGAATTGCAAAGGTAGCCAGCCCAGACATGCTGGCATAGCCAAATCACCTCAATAGAGTCAAACAAATTAACTTTAAAAAGCAAAATGTATTTACCTTACTTTGTAAGGAAATGAGATTTATGTGATCAGTAAGTGGGCAGGTCTAACACTCCAATTCAGTCTTCAAAAACAAAACACTACAAAAAAATCCTAAATTCTATATTTAAGACCAATTTCCTTACTGCTACCCAGCTTCTTACTAGCATCTGAGCTGAGGAAAAGGCTTCTGCATGGTGTGACAAATTATCAAGAATCAGAATCCAAAAGAGGAGACAGGTACCGGAAATCAGGTTTTAATAAGTAACAATAAGGACTTGGTGCAAACATGCATTCGGCACCCGGGATTTTTTTATGTTTGTGTGTGCATCTGCACAAATGAAAAACCACAAGGATACTGATATTTAGAACAAAAAAAATTCCAAGGCCAGCTAAAACAGTTCTAAACTGACCACCTCTGTTTCCAGCAACCAGTCCTTCCAGTCAGTAGCCACCCTGCTGCTTCTCAGATCTCTCAAGCTCATTCAACAAATCCAAAGGAATTAATCCTTCATGAAGAATAACAGAATATTTAAAACATGGGCAGAAACTGATCATGCTAGCATCACAGAAGTACTGAGTCACTCACATAAAGAGAAGAAAGCACGGCAAACCAAGATTTTCTACTACCATTAGCAAAGATCAAGAGAGAACACTTCCGACTTTTTGTCTTGGTAAGAAGGAACTCGGTAGTAACACCCGTGCCAAACAAAACATGCATCAGACTGACAAGTGCACTGCACTTAAAGGAAGGGCCACAAGAAGCAGTACTGAAGTCTCTGCAATGCAGGAGTATCTACAAAGTGGGAAATATTGCTCCTTCTTCTCTTTCCCATCAGAGAACAGCCTTTCAACATCTGCAGCTGTGCAACAATGCAAGTAAATTCTTTGACACAAGTTTCAGTTGTCTTCTTCTTGACTGTATGATTTTGAAGTCAACAAATATAATGGAAAACTGATTTACCCAATGCAGTCTGCAATACAGAGCAGAAGTAACAAGGGAATTCCAAATTTACTGTTCAATATGCAAACTTGAAAAATCATGTCACTAGATAAGCATGCAAGAACTATCAAAACCAAGAGTTTACCTAATATAATAACATGGCATAGAATTAAGTGGGCACTGCTTTGTTCTCTAGATTAAGTCTTCTAGAATGTTTATTTTAAGAACAGTCCCTAAAGCCACCATACCCCAAATCAACATAGTTTAAACAGCAAAACTTGAAATGTCAACGAAGACTGTAACTTCAGCTAAAAAATTTACTTTTAGTTTTTACTACAGATCAAGTTTCTTCTCTTCTGGTTTATCACAATATATATGGTACTCACAAAAAGGCTAAAGGATAAAACAAAAATATCAGGAAGGTGTAATGCAAAAATCATGCTTTCCTATCCAGTCCAACTATTCTTAGCCTTCAGGATATAGCATTCTAAAAGCACACTGCACACATTTTGTAGAAACTCCTATTCTACACAACACTGTAATTAAACTTTTAACTTTCCTTAGAAGTAGCACTTCCTAAAAATATATATATAAATAAAACCAAACTTCTGCTCTCAGTCTGAAGAAAATACTTGAACACATGAAGGTGATTGGATAAAGATGGCCAGTGGTTGAACAGTCAGTCAGGAGCCACCTTGCTGTTCTGCCAACAGCCTACCACGCTACATATAATCCCTAGTTAGTATTACCTACATGAGAGGGAAAAAGATCAGAGAGAATCATGGAACACCAGAACAAGCCATCTCAGAATGTTTGGAAGTTCTACCTGCTGCCTGGGAGTGATGCCTTTTCACTGGCCCTAAAATCAGGAGCCAGACACAGGTGATAAAAAGGGGTTACCTTTACAAGGATCCTTGCGGTGCACAACATGTGGGATGAAAAGCACCGAAGATGCACACGTAACACAAAGCTGGTACAATTTTTATGTTCAGCAAATTAGCATAACTGACAAGAATCCCCAGCTAGAAACACAGGTGATGAGGTGTTTCCCCTGGTTGTACCCTTTTCTGAAATTCTCCCTAGGATAGTAACTAAACTTTGTTCATGAAAATGTGTCTCAAGGAGTCATTTTGACCACAGTTCCCAGAGAACATAACCTTGGACCCCGAGGCTTGGAGCTGCTGGCAAATTTTTCTTGTCCTTCTAATAGAGTAGGTAAAATGCTAGCTACAAACACAATAATAGGCTACAGAGCTACAAACATATATGTAAAGAATACAGAGAATATACAGAAGCAAAATGGCAAAAAATAATTCGGTATCAATAGATTAACCTACGTCTCAAAATAAAATCCTGTCTGTAGTCATAACATTTACTATAATGCTCATTGTGCTTAAAGCCCTAGAATCCTTCTCAAAATCTTCCTGAAGTCTTGCTCTCACTTATATTCTAGAGCCCATCTGAAGAGACAGTAAACTATTTCAGCTCTTTTATCCATTTTACTAAATAACTCCTTGTTCTTTTAAGAATGCATTTATTTGCACCAAATACACCAAATGTGTTTTCATTTGGTTTTGTCAGTAATTTGCATTCAGTACAGATTAATGCACATTTAGTCAGTTCATACTGAAAGCCAACATGGGTCAAGCAGTGATACTCAGACTCTGAGCACCTGTATTGAAGCAAATCCACTTTGTTGAAAAAGTGGCAAGGTACTTTGCACATTTTTGAGGTTGGAAAGGAGAAACATCTACAGACTATATTAAAAAAAACTATGAAAATACACTTGCTTTTGAACTGCAGCTTTCAAGTTTCTTCCATTTGCATGCTATAGATAGTCAAGGTATGAAAAAAAAGAAGAAAAGAGTGTAACTTCTAGAAAAACGTCAGTGCAGCGTAACATACAAAATAGCTTGGTTGGCTTCCCCCTACCAGTACCCAATGGAGGACATGTATGGAGCTGTACAACTGCAGGGCAGGCAGAACTACCTTCCACGGACCAGCCACCTTGATGTTTGCCAAGACCCAAAAGATAGTCCTGTTTTTATAGCCTTGGATGAATTTCACTACAAATTAATTGTTTCAACTGTCTTGTAAACTTCTAGCATTGCCAACAGACAGATGTCTTTCGGTTACACACAGTGTAAAGGAATATCACATTTGTGTTGAGTCTATAGGATACAGAAATCCTTCAAAAACAGGAGAAACAAACAATCAACACTTCCCACTTCTACTTTCTTCATGACTCTTTTTGTGATGTTTGTTGTCCCTTACTAGTATGTCCCCTCCTCATGTGAAAAGGCCCAGTCATTTTCAATCTACATTTCTCTTAGCCTAATGCCACCTTTCTAAAGTGGAAGAAAGATAAAGAGAAAACATCCAAACTGCATTTAATATTAAACATATGGACTGAGAACAGGTTTATATAATGACATATTGATGCCATTTCCTTCTCAACTAATTGTTAATTCTTATACTAATCCCTTTGTGGCTGCCAAGTACTGACCTGTCACTTTCACAGAACTCTATCATCAGGTTGCTCTGAAGAACAGCAGTAGCTAATTCAGGGTCAACACTTCTGAATAAATGTATACATATTTTTTTAACCCTATCAAATGAAAAAGTAACAATCCAGTTATGAAACATGTAAAAAAAAAGCTGAAATCTGCTAGTAGCATCTTCAAAGCTCAAAAACCACAATGTTGAGATAGACAATAAGAAAGACTCTCGTAAGAGAGGAACTTAGGAGAATAGTTATGAAATGAATTTCAGTTATTGTCTGTATGAACTTGCTAAAACAAGCACCACCCCCACCTACGGATTACTGACGTGCAGTCAGCACTTTGACCATCCAGAGTGGCTTATTTAAAGAAAACACATAAAACACAGTAAAACAGCACAAACGGAGTGTCTGCAAAGCTTACTGATTGCATTATCACGTTTGGGGAAAGAAAACGGAAGACAGTCTTCCAGTCTACACACCTTCACCACTTGACCCCACCACATAACTTGAAAACCAGAATCCTAATATCAAAAATACTCAAAGCTGATCGGAAGTGCCAAACAACCTCCCGACTGTTAGCAGTTAACTGAGATTCACTATTCACTTTCAGATTCACTATTACTAAACACTAAATTCTGGTCAAGCATAATGCACACAAAAAACTTTTTTTTTTTAAAATCAGATATGAGTATCATCCTTCATCTTCAACTCATGCGAGCTATTTCTATATTACTTAACACGGCAACAAAACATGTCTTTTTAACCTTTCATTTTTCAACGCACATTCAACATAGCAAGATCTGCCTTAACCACGCTGCCTTTATTTCCCTGGAAAAGGATGGAAAGGAAGCGAAGAGGAGAGCAAAAACATTCTTATATCGCCTTTAACATCAGCCCTGCCGAGTTTAAACTCCTCTACCCCCCGCCACTGCTTTCCCCGGACGCTGCGGGAGGGCCCCAGAGCCCCCGGGAGGCTCCGGCGCGGCTGCCCGGGGG
>VXBR01000283.1:1998337-2078976 GCA_013400215.1 Cisticola juncidis | reverse complement strand
GCGCGCGGCGCTCAGTGAGGGCGGCGCCCGCCATCTTGGGAAGGGGCCGAGGCCCGGCCTTCGCTCCTCGTGCCACTGAGGCAGGGCTGGTCATGGAGACACCGATCTGAGGGCATGGGGTTGTTCTATCGCATGGCAAGGCGTAGGGAAAAAAAGTGATCCCTTTTGCCAATGTGGATAGAGAGCAGCGCTGAGCAGTCTCATGATAGTGTAACAGAATCCCACCTTTCCACACGCGGGTGGCCTTTTCCATCAGAAGTCACCTTCGTGCCCCAGACAAAAGTGCTTTTTCATTGGGGAGCCTTCAGTCCTTGCTGGTGCAGAACCCAGAAGGTGGAAGAAGAAAGGACAGCTGGTGGTGGTTGGATTATACAGGCTCCCAAGGCAGCAAATCCTTCTGTCGGTTGCATGAGGCAGAATGTTGCCTGGCTGGACCACTGGTCTCATTCCAGTATCTTGGCAACACTTCATTGATCTAGTAGAAGTTACTACTAAATATTTTTAAAAGTGCCTTGAAATGTCTGGGATTAAACAGCTGGCGTAGGTTAAAGTTTTGCCACCACCAAAACCTTCAGCCAGAGGTGAACGAGTTATATTTTTGTTAAACCAGGGGACCAAGTGGGAGTCTCCTATGATCACGTTTTTGTGCAACGACTGGATGGTAATTGGCCTTGGTACCTAATAAAGAAGATGACCATAAATGCGATGCCACTTCTGGCCAGCTGCTGCCCTTGTAAGCTGTGCAGAAGGCAGCGTGTTTTCAGTGGAAGATCTGTCGCTGGACGTCCAGCTTCCTCCTCCCATCTGCTCTCTACCAGGGACTTGTCACTGTAACACAACTGTGCCTGCGAAAAACAATATGAAAAGATAAAGCTGACTGGAGCACTCCTAAGGTTCATTTAAAACAACCCAAGTAAACTACTTCAAATTCAAAGTGATCTAGAGGTCTGGGGTATTATCAAATTAAGTATTTTTTGGCACAAACCTCTGCTGCTGTTTAGAGCACATCTTCTGTAATGCCTGCCATTATGTTGTTAAATGTTACAGTACTCAGTATTTTTAAGGGATTGAAAGGGCATCCTTCTGGGTTTTTTATGGATGGAAGAATAATTATATCCCATGACAAAAGCTGAGGAAGAAGAGCAGCTGGTCAGTCTTATCCAGTGGGAACTGTCAGAGCATATGGATCTATTTTTCCAATTTTAGCTGAAGCACTGAAGGAAATTGGCATTCTTGATTTCTTCTAACATAAAATAGAGCAGAAAGAAATCCTCCTTAGTGCAGACCATGGTTAAATAATGAATTTTATCCATTTTAAGTAGGTTCAAAGAGAAAGCAAGCAGAAAACAAAACAGACAAATGCCAGAAGAATTCTGGAAGTTATTTTCTTATAAAATGGTGTGTCGTTCTCCACAGCTACTTCCTCCTTGAGCCTGCCTGCTGACAGGAGTTTTTGATATAAAAGCACGGGATAAAATCTCTGTTGTTCCTTACAATCCTGTCCCCACTACCCTCTCTCCATTCTAAGAAACAGATATTTGACGTCATATGTTTGTGTAATCAGACCTAACCTTAAACCAGAGTTTAAACCCAAATTAAAAATGTATTTCTATGTTGATTTCACAAATTCCTCATGAAGATTCTTAAAGTGAGATGAACTCATCAATGTGAGATGCAGCTGAAAAATTCCACATAGTTTAAACTGATTGGCATTTAGAATTTGCTAAAAAACCACACAACCAACCATAAAAACAAAGCAAACAGGCTGTGGGATGAAAAGGACACACTGCCCAACTATTAAATCTGGGAAAGAATAAGTAACAATGTACCAAGTAACAGCCTTATCTTTAGTACTATAAATACTTATTTACTCTGTGGGGTAACTGTTGTTAGACCACAGGAAAATAAAGACATTTCTCTCCCTTTTTAAAATGTCAGTAATGGCTGGGGACTGGAGGCTTTTCTGTTTTTTTCTGTTGACTAAGATTAAAAAAAGATTCTGTTTGGATTGTCAAACTGACATTAAAAATCACTTTGTCACAATGAATTGTCTTTGTTCATGCTATAGAACCCTCTAATCACACCGGTGGAAACCAGGCATTTTGGTTCCACTTGTCACATCAGGTTCCAAATGGGACTCTGAAGAGATTCCTTCCTGCGAGACAATGGTGACCTCTGTTGTTTCTTGCTGTTGGTACCAGCCACGATGTCTTTGGCCTCCTGTCACACACTGGTTCAGTAATGCACTTTGAAACAAGCTGGCACTTACCGAGGAAATACCTGCCCAAGTGTTGCATTCTAGTTTCTGGCCAGGAAAGGATGTGTCTATTCTGCACTCCACTCGGGAAATTTCTCCTTGAGGCTTTCCTCTCAAGAAACCCCTTGTCTGGCTACCAGGTTTTCGAGCTCACAGCTGTGAATCACTGCAGGAAAGAGCAGTTGCAAACATTTTAAACCGCAGTGCTATTAATAATACCTGCAATGTATTATGGGGAAAAGCTGCAGGTAGGACTGTAGAGAAGGAAGTTGGAAGAAGGAAAGAACCCTTTTTGAACAGATTCCATTTCTAAAACTGAGGCTTAGATTTTAACAACTTGTTAGGTTGCATGAATCTTTGTCTAACCCTAAAATGCATTAAAAAAAATAAATTGGCATGCTTTCCCAGTTCAGTGACCCAGACTTTGTAATTCCTAGGATATTTTCCTTAGTACAAGAAAAACTTCAAGGTTTTGTTGTTGTTGTTTTTTTTCTGTCGTTGTTGTGGGGTGGGTTTTTTTTGTTTGTTTGTTTGTTTTTGTTTGTTTTGTTTTGTTTTGTTTTTTTTTGGGGGAGATGTTTACCTCTTCAAATTGCTGACCTGAAGCTATGAGCTGATATAGTTTAGAAACTGACCCCTCTCTCTCCTGGCAACATTTCCCAGGCAAAGTTCTCTGCTTTTTCCTTGAATTTCTTCAGACTGATGATCTACTCCATCATCTTCTACTTACAGTCTCTAGAGTGTCTCTGTCACACTCTAGAGACTCTGACACATCACTAAAGAAACTAAACAATTTTAAATCACTGGTAAGGAAGAGGGATGTAGAAAAATTAAGAGACTGTTAGGAAAGAAATCTGGTTTTGACCCTCTATAGCTACCAGTGTGTGAAAAAAAAAATGGAGATCAAAATTTATGTCAACCACAAGATTCATGTTCAACTCTGAGCTTGTAATTGTGTTGGCTGTTCTGGAGTGTCTCACAAAGAGAATATTTGTAAACCCAAAATGGCTTCCAAGTCCTCTCGAAATAATTTTTGGCTTATTTTGATGCCCCCAAATCTGCTATGGGTTTGGATGCTGTGATTAATTTTCCTATAAATTTAGAAATACATCAAAAGTAGAAAAAGGAGGGAATCACAAGAGACTTTGGTATGACTAAAAACATCTCCTGAACATGGGCAGCAAGGAGAAGTTTTGCTCAGGTTTACTGATGATGTCAGCCCTTGAAGAACAGAGCACTGCACTGTTTCCTTGCAGGTTTGTGCCAGTAGGGAACCAGAGGAGCAAGGGGGAAAAGACTCTTCCTTTTTACCTTTTCTAAAACTGGGTGCAAGCTTTCCCTTTTCCCAGTCACCTGGGACTTCATCTGACAGGGATTTTTTTTACTGAAAGAAGGGAGCAATTCCACAAGTAGCTGCAATGGCACAATGCAAAAGATCTGTCATACAACAGTTAACAGATGTTCCTAATGTCCTTGAGATATACCCTTGTTAATGCTCATTTATGACTGAGAACCAAGAAATACCACTTTACAATGTATAAATCTATATTTATGTCAATTTTTGATAACATGCTGAAAATACATATCAGCAGAGTGATAAATCTGTTCTCCAGTGTACAGAGCAACCATAAAAAATAAATGTAAAAATAATCAATTCAAAGTATTTACAGCAGATGGAGCTATACATTTTGCTTTGATCATATGTCATATGATATTCCAAGATAAAGTGTACCAAGGACTGTGGTAAGCCAGTGGTACTGTCTTACCAAAGAATGGAGTCACAGAAGGTATCTCATCAATTGCTGCAATTAGCTCTCCTGGAAATAAATTCTTGTGACATCGAAGAAATAGCAACTCAAGAAAAGAAAGTCAAATGCTTTGTTACAACCACTTATCAGATTGAAGGTTCTCCTGCTCCTGCTGGCTTTTTTTTACCAACCAGGTAAAATGAGCCCTGGAGAGAGGATGAAGGTTTCAGTTTACCAACAAGAATATGTGTGATGGCCACAGGTTATCCTCAGGAGGTCTGAGCTCCTGCACAACCCAAGTACATACTCAGTGTGTACACGTGTAGGGCTCCTTATCTGAAATGAACCTGGTGTTTGTCTTTGTTGCTGCCAAGATCCAGATGGATCCAGTGTGTTTCCAACACTGCATGTACATCATCGTCAAGCTACAAAAATTGTACTTACACAGCAAGGATAAGGGAGACTATTTTTGAGTTTCTGTCAGAACTACTTTTATCCCAGAGTAAAAGAAAACCAGTCCAATGGTTCCTGTCTTAATATGTTTGAATTTGAACTAAAGTTTGGATCTCATACCATTGTAAAAGTTTATTGAGCTTCAACACACTGAGATGACCCATCCTGCCTATTTGAACTTCATATCCTCCCCTCCCCAGTGCACTTGCAAATTCCTATCCACAGTGTAAGTAGC
The DNA here is from genome assembly GCA_013400215.1 of Cisticola juncidis. Classification (NCBI taxonomy): domain Eukaryota; kingdom Metazoa; phylum Chordata; class Aves; order Passeriformes; family Cisticolidae; genus Cisticola; species Cisticola juncidis. The sequence continues at coordinate 2,074,283 of VXBR01000283.1, read as the reverse complement.
AAAAAAAAAATTTAAAAATTTTAAAAAAATCATATTTAAAAAAAAAGAAGCTAATTTAGAGACTTTAAAATTTTGGTAATGAAAAGTGGTAGATGTCCTATCCCTGGAAACATTTGGTCACACTGGACAGGTCTTTGAGCAAACTGGTTTGCTGGAGGTGCTCATGGCAGAGTCATTACATTGGGTAACATTTAAAGGTCTCTTCCAGCTGAAACTGTTGTATGATTCTGGAAATCTGCGTTGCTAACAGGAGGGTGGTCCAATAGGCAGGCACAGCTACTCCAGGAGTGCTTAAAAACACTTTGAAAGCATGTGGGATGATTTGATTTTGTAGAAGTATTAGAGGAGTGTTTAGAAGTCCTAAAGCATGATACCCATGAATCTTTTAGAAAAGAAGCACTCCTATACCCTTCCTATATGCCATTTCCTTTCTCTTTGTTTATCCAATTTAGATATATTTTTCAGGACACATATCATGGGGCTGATTCTGAACTGTATTGCAACTCTATTGTATTTAATTTTCTTTTTCTCATATATTGCAAAGGGAATTAAGGTGTAGAGGGAAGTACATAGTAAATATGAAATGTACTGCAGCTAGTAATTTACTAATCCCCAAGTTTAAATAAGAATATAGAAACAACCCAGATAATTATTTACTGTTCTTACAATTTGTTTAAGCATAACTGTTTTTTAAGCTTTCCCGTGGCTTCCCGTTATAATGCCAATATTCATTAATAAATTAGTAATTCTTCCCCTTTATACAAATTTAAAATCCATTTGTTTGTTGACCGGAAAGAAGTTTAGATTCTCCCTCCAAAATGAAAAGTCACTTTTTGGGTAAGTGGGAAACAATGCAATTTATGAATTTGCAGTCTTTACTGAGGTCTTCTCTCCTAAAAAGTGCATTTAGTTTCTGGGCGTTAAAATGTGTAAATAAACAATAATATATATAATAGATACAATATATAATAACAACAACAACAATTAATAAATTAAACAATAGAATCCACAAGGACAAACCCACAGGTAACAGATTAGATACAGGAAGCCTGTCCATTTATTTCAAAATTGGAGATTCTGTAATATAAATTGGAGTTAGTCACTAGTAAATACTATTCTTATCACAGCATAACAGTTTCTAAAAACATTTTGTTTACCAGCTATACAGAAGAATTTAGTTCATTCTCACAAAAAGTAGCTTTGATCAACTAGTGCAAACATCCAATACAAGCCCCAGACTGAAAGTGTTCAGAAGCAGCGTATTTGAAAGTACGTGAAAATGCCTTTCCTTCAGTATATCTGGACACCACTCAAATCCTCCCAGCATTTGTTCTCATTTAAAAAAAATCATAATTCCTCACCACTTGTCAAAGAGAAACATGTATTTTAGATATTACATTCCTTACTTACAAATTATTTATTTAAGATGAAGTCCCTCATTAACTCTTTAGCTGTCTAGCACTTTACATTTTAAGCTAGAGAACTTTAACAAGAAAGGTAAAACAGTTTATTCAGCTTTTTACACAGCAGTATACAATAGCATAAGGTGGTATGCCTACTAAAATGTTTTAAGACAATAGTACAAGTTGAATTTTTCATTACAGTAAAAATACTTATTTGACTTACGTAACTTATTTGGCATTAAAATCTGACTGCATTGTTTCTTTCAGCAGCATTTACGTTAAAGTTACTTGATTCACATCAGATCAGTCATTTTGAAATAAACAAGAGTGATTTTCTGTTAGTCTCAATAATGGCCATAGATCAGGGACACCCCTGTACAAACTGGTCCTTGGACACAGAGAATCTATTCTGTGAATTAAAGAGATTCTAGGAAGGCCCAGTTAAAGTAATCAAACTATTTGGGGAATAAGATATTACCTGGCCTTAAAACAGCAGCAATGACCAGGAACTAACCTTTCTTGGAATGGTAGGCTTTAGTATTTCTTACTAAGGTAAAAACATTTTTATTGGTCCTTCTAAACTTTTCATGAAGAAAAAAAAATATATTAATCACTCAGGGGCAAATTTTATGTTCCAGAGACATAAACATAGATATTTTCTCCCACTATGGGGAGAAAATAACATGGGTCTCATTTTCCAGTATGAGCAGTAGCAGCTGCTTGTAAAGGAATTGTCAAAAGCGCCACTGAGGTGAAAAGAAGTTTTCCATGTCTTACATTTAGTGGAAGAAAGAAATATTTTGATGTTCCCCAATTAAGATAACCCTAAAATGATTATGGCACTTGAAAAAATAAGGATTAATTTTTCATCCTTTGTGAGCTCTGGAGTTGTGTGAAGTGATGGACAAGGCAAGCGAGCTACTCCAGAGAGAACATGACTTTTCCATATCATTTAATTTGCATGTATCCCATCCTCCTGCACGAATGGCTTCATGATCTTGGGCTGCTATGGGTGAGGACAAGCCATACTGTGTGTCCTGTTTATGTACAAACCTGGAACGTGAACAATGGTAAGTGGGGCAGCTGTAAATTAGCCAAGGGAAGTGATTTACCTGACAAAAACTTGCACAGTGCAGAAATACAAAGCATTTAGTGGTTTTTACCTCCATTCAGATCTCTTACCTATAAGCTCAATGGAGACAGCAGGCAACCTATTGCTAGGGTATGAGCTTTCAACAGTAGCAGTTTGGGAACTTCTATGGCCATACCCCAGCCTGAAACCCCAGCCTCACCCTTGTAAACCAGTTATTTGTTCCCTGCTCCAGTTATTTGTTCTCTTAATTAAAGATGGAAGTAGATAGAAGAAGTCACCTTCTTCTCTTTGGAGGGTTGATTATGCAGAATTTAGGCAAACAAATGCTCTGTGCCAAATGGAGGTAACTGAAGTGAGTGGTGTATGGTTGGTGTACATTGGATTTGCATGGGCATTGCATAGGCTTCAGCGACTTGCTGGCCTATGTGGTTGATGTTGATTTAAGTGCCCTCGGGGCCAGATCTTGTAGTGTGTGCTTAGCACACAGATGTGTTGCACTGACTTCCACAGAAGTAGAGGAACTGAACACATCACTGGATGCATTCACGTTTGTGCTTGGCAAGAAGGGACTCCCAAGTATTTAAAGCTAGTATAAGTGATAATGCACTATTATAATTATTGTGTTAGATGGGTGAATGTGATACCACATTCACTGGCCAAATGAATCTCCTAAAGCTCGGATTCTTTGAGAATTAGTGCAGAGAACCCTAAAAACCCCCACTGGGTATGGCATGGTACCCTTGTAAACTCAGTGGAGCACTATGTGAATAAAGAAATTACAGTCATACTGAACAGGAGTAAACTGAGAGTGTCCAGAAGATGTATGGGATTTAAGTGTGTTTAGACGCCAAATATCAACATGTGGAAGTTTCAGCCTCAGGAAGTTTTAATGGAAGAAAGTAGCTCAATCACTCAGTATATTTTGCAACTTCAGCTGAAAGTTTAACATCACAAAATGACATATTGCTATGCAGCTTTAAGAATCACACAAATGTATTCAATCATTTTCCCTGCTTCTCAGATCTGCTATTCATTAAAAGCTCTTCTCCTGTTTGTAGTTTCCAGTTTTCAAATGGATGACACAACCAATGCATAGCTCAATGTTCATTCGCATGAGTCATAATTAATAAATAATTGTATCACATACATAGAATTTTACAGATACTCTTAAAATGGTTTTACAGTTCTATTAAATATATAGATAAAATAATCACTGCTATATAAAAAAATCATTTTAAAACGGCTGAACTCTCAAGCTTTGCATAAAATTCTGTAGACACATTCATTACAATCTAGAAACTCAATAAAAATACATTGTAGAGCTCAATCTCTCAAAAATATTCATGGCATTGAAAATTGATTGTCGTTTTTTACTGTAGTCTCTGCTTACCCTGCCTTTGCACTGATAATTTCCTACAATTTGGCAAAAGCTATATTCTGGTCAGTTTGTAGATTATACGACTGTTTAACTCATTTCCTCAACTCTAAGTCACTTGCCCCATAAATATTTAGTGGGATTCTGTCTTTAATAGTGTATCTTTCCTTGCACTTTCTATAGAATCACGATGAAACACTTTGCAGTTAAGTTACATGACTGCAATGACATTGAACCATCCTAGTACAGTTGCCACTCTCTTCAGCGCTGCTTCTCTGGACACTAAACGTCCTTGATCCAGTGATCCTCAAAGCACTTCCTGACACTTACATTTCACAATGCCCTGCTACCCACATTTGCTCGAAACCAGCAGGTTTTAGAAAGAGTCTTAACAGATCAGTACCCCTGATCAGTACCCCTGTATCTGAATTAAGCCACTAAATCAATATACCAAATGTGGTCACTTGAAGATTAGCATTTTTCAACACAGGCAAAAGTTCTGCAAAAACTTTGCTATTCAGACAGTGCATATATCTGTTGGAAAATGGGTAGACAATGGATTGCCCACCAGGGTTTAAATCCTCCACTATCACCAGCCAGTCCTCTGGGCAGCAAGTTCAAATAGGCTTTGCCATAATAAATGTTTCATAATCGGGCTTTTTGGCTGTAGCTCAGAATAGGCCACAAACCCCAAAACCAAACAGTATTTTTGGAACAGGGCACTTGCATTAAGGAACTGGATCTTGCACTGTGGAAGAAGACATGCAGGCCCACGAGTCAGTAAACTGAAGGAAGCTGCTGCTTATGCAGATGTCAGTCTTTACAGTTCCAGGTAAAGGCAAAACTCTTAAAAAGAGTTCAGTAGGTTTTTTAAGCACAATTGACAACACCAGTGTAATCACTCCTAGAGCTTCTCCCTGGATCTTCTCACCCATGGAATGGCTAGGTAAGGTACACTGCTTCTGTTATAGCACACCCACAAAAAAACCCCCCAAATTTGAAAGCAATATAATACCAGCTATCATGGAATGGCCTACTATTTTTTTTGGCTATTTTGGATGAAAGAAGCAATCTCTGTCTCTCAATGGGATAGACTGGAAAGTGTACATCAACTGAAACACTGGCTGAGATGACTAATCAATTGCGGGATGCTGTTTGACATTTAAACTGTTCATTTCAATGTATCAGTCGCTATTTATCAGTGGCAGGTAATGAAGAACACCTTGGGGTTTCTCCTTCTTGGACAAAATACTGAGTATTGACAATTCTGGCATCTGCACGTTCCTGTTCACCTTTCCATTCTTCATGGATGTCAGTTGTTTAGCTAAGACATCCAAAGAGCTACTCATCCTGATTCCTTTTCTTAGGAGGAAGGAAAGAAGAAGGGAGCATATTTGATTGAACTTTGACAGCTGTAAAGCCCTATAAAGAGACTGTAATCCAACTCCAAGTAGCCTCTGCTGAAGATTAATAATCATGGAAGAATGAGAGTAAAGATACCAAGAGGCAGAAAAAGATAATATAAACCAAGGAAGCCTGTGAAGAGTGGAACATAATGAAAAGCTGTCAACAGTTTTGCTCCGAACTAGTGTAGTACACTGCTGCTTGCTGCTATTAAATAGATGCCATACCCCAGCCTGGTATTCCCTGGTTTTGAGGATAAGCATAAAAGTTTTCTTGTACTAATTTTTATTCTTGAAGAGGAAAAAGCACTAACCCTTCAACTTTCTATTTTAGCCTACTTCCAGAAAGCACCTTCCAAAGTTCTTATATAGGTTTTCTTTCAGAAGAGAATATTATTGTCTTCCACAATAAGCACAAACAAGTTCATGGATCACAAAATCATCTGACTCAAAATCTTGACTATTTTCATGAACAAGATGAAAGAAATGTATTTTTTTTTTCTACTTAAGATGATTTAAACCAAAATAAGTTGGGACATTTGGATCTCTTCATCACCAAGAACAATTGATCTTATTTCTAGGTTCGTGGGATTAATCCAGCTCTAGTTAACAGTGACAGGACTGAATAGGAAAGATTTCAGCTTTGTTGAAAGATGTCCAGAATTTTATCTTCAATGTTTAAGATCTCCTGTCATTCCTTACTTCTATTGAATTCTAACTGCAGCTTGGGAGAAAAATCACAGGAGAACAAAAAGCCTATGAAGAAGAATGAAGTGTGATGGATGGTTAGGATTACCCCAGCAGATAACATGAGTTCAGACAAGTTTTAAATACCTGCAAATAAATTACTATATATTTTGGTGTATCTTGATCCCAGGTGCTATTAGCTCATCTGAAAACTTAGCCAGGGTAGGTATGCACCTTAAGCTTCAACAAAATATGCAAAACTTATAGCCATGTCATTTACTTTTCATTCAGTGTAAAATTATAACACCCTTCATTTTAGGAAGCACATTGCAGTTAACCTTCTGAATTTTCAGGTGGAAGCAGCAATGTGTCATAGCCTTATAAAGCATACAGTGAAACTAAAAATGTGCCAGTGAGGAGTAGTGACTTCACTAAAAGTCACATGGAGAAAAATTATTACTATGAAATTGCAGACTTCTGTTTCATCCTAAAAGCATGGATTACACCTTCTCTGGGAAAAATCCTACATCAAATATCCTAAAGTGATCATTGACGTGGACAAAACTTAAAAGAGGCAGAAGCAGCTCATCTGTGCCCATGGATAAGCCACAGGAATCTCTTCAGTTGCACTAGGAAGTCAATACTGGTTGTCAGGATTTCTCTGTATTTAGTTTTACATCTGTCATTTCTTTCTCAATCGAATTGGGCACTTAAAAGATATTTCTAGTTCTTTTACCATACCCTAGTGCCTTAACAGTAGCCTTGGCAAAGCTGGTTACCTATATTTTTTGTATCTGCAAAAGAAAGAAGTCTTTCTGTGATTTGTAAATAAAAGCAGCAAAGAAATTGAAGCAGAAACAGACTCAGTGGACTGAGGTACTTTTAAAAACGTTTCGTTTCTGGTCTGAGATTTCCCATAAAAAGTCTCCTAGGAAGCAGCTAGCATGTACGTTCTTTACACATCTCCATACCCAATTTATTCCTGCAAATCAAACATACCAAAAGGTGCAGGATAAAAATTACTTTAAATCCTAAAAAAAAAACCAAGTCAAACTTCCCTACCCCAAAAAACCCTCAACCTGATTTTGTTGCTCCACTGGATTTGCTGCTGGAACTGTAATTAATTCTCGGTGTGTGTTCACTTCCTGTAGCTCTGCTCTGCCTTCAGCTCTTTCAAATGGAAAATGTCAAGAAGCATTTCTAGCCTTGCCCTTGCAGGTGGTCAGATCCAGAGATAAGTCAACACTATCCCTCTTCCACAGCTGTCAGGCCCTACATAAGAAAATGAAGCCAGAAGAATAATTTTTGAAGACTAGAGCTCTGAATTGTTCATACTTCTACTGATAATTATCTGGTTTTATTTAGCATCTTATAAAGCAAGGCACAAATGTACAAAATTGCATCTACTAAATCAGATAATTTTTATATATATTTACACAATTACCATAATATAAAACGTGCTTTGACACTGTCATAGCACAACAGTAGCGGAATTGAAGACAACCTGATAATAAACACAAATACCAGGTCCTGGATTTCTGTTTGTGTTTCACCTGAAGGAACATATTCATATGCAGATACACAAAGCAATCCAGCCACCATCCCTTTATTTTCCACACCTCACACAGATCAAACTTTGTTGCTAAGAAGCTGTGGAAGGAGTAAAAGGCAGTAGACCAGCACCCAGAAGAAAATGACAAAGTAGAATAGCTCTGGCTGCTCAAAAATCGTTATCTCATGAGTTGGTGCTGGGGTCTCGCTTGCTTCCAAGTCCTTTTTCTTCCTGAAAACAGAAGGGAATTCAGTAAGAGGCAAGGAAAAGAAGAAATCTTCAATGTTATTAATTACTGCGAAGATCAGAGGGTGGACTAAAAGAAAGACAGTAGTTTAATGAAGCTTTTCAGTCTAGTCAGTTGTAGGACCCCAGCTAGACTAGGAGGGACATGGCGTTAACAGTGTGTTCCTTCCAGAGTCAACATATGTAACAATCAACCGTCTGAAAACTCCAGACAAAATCTCAGGTAGTTTAAATAAGTGCTATTACAGCACAGTCTTCTGATGTAAGGAGATTTCCACCTGTCAAAAAGATGCCCTTTTATTTTCAGAGCAGTAAACATAGCACTGGGCAACACATCTCACACTTCCACAGTTTTGCTTATACACTGGATCTGACTTGATAAGCTTTCCCCAGATCATCTGCTTTCAGAGCCTCTCATGCTAGGTACTAGAATAATAAACAGAAAAAGCCCAAGACTTCCAATCAAGAAACAACTAGCAGCTGGGAGTTTTCAGGACAACTCCAAAATTTCAACTTTCCAAATTTCCAGCTGTGGTTCATAATGGCAAAGCCAATGGATTCTGCCAGCACCACTGAGCTCTCACAAAGACAAGGAAAGGTCTTATTTCAAAAGGCACAAGATGGTACAATCATTTGACAATTTTGTGGTACTGTAAGAAAAATACTCCAGTAAACTGTTTTTAATCTACTTTTGGAAAAAAAAATGGTGTTTTTCTGCTTGGGGCCTCCTGCTGGGTATATACTTGAGTATTACACAGAATTCACTTCATATCAGCAAACTGTACAACTGATATAACTGTAACAGCTATTTGTGTATTTTTTTTTTTAACAGAGAGACAGGCCAGTGGATCCTGATAATATTTTGTGTGTTTTCTGCACTTAAATATAACCACCATTTTACCTAGAAGTTCTGAGAGCTAATATTCAGTATCAGCTAAGATACTAAAAACCTAAAGCGATTCTTTTTTCTCATGGGTATTTAGACCCTAAAACCAAAGGGATGCACACTTTGTGTTCATGACCCATCACCCTAAGTCTAACCTAAACACACATACAAATTATCAAAACTCATAGATGCTCCAACAGAGGCCAGCCCTCCACTAAATAATTAACTCTCCCTGGCACTGATATCTCTAAACTTTCTTTTTACATCTTGCAAACCTGGAAAGAGTCATTGCTGCCAGAGGGCCTAACATTTGAAGTTCTCCCACTCTTCTCTCAGCATGAGATATCCACCACATGGGGAAAATGCTCAGAATCTTGCTCAGACAGCTGAATCTTTCAGGTCAAGAAAAAGCATCTTAGTCAAGGGACAGATTGAGCAATAAGGAAATTTTGTATCTTACACCTATGGGAAATGTAGACTCTGAGCTATTACAGAAGACAGTTGCTACCATTAGAATTAATTTCCATTTCCCTTTGTATCACTGCTAGTAGTACCTAGGAGTTATGGCTTCCTTGCAAGAGTCAGTCTGAATAAGGAACACTCACCCAATGAATAATGGATTTTCACCCATCTCTGTCATCTTCTCCTCGTTTACACCATAGGTTTCCTTAAACAAACCAGGAATAGTTTAGATAACAAAAATAAAATTCAGTATCTCACAAATGTGGTAATTGCATATTTTATGCAAATTGCATCTAATGTTTGCTCAAATAAAATCAAAGTGTGCTTATAAACATATTTCCCATTAGCACATCTAGCACTGCAGTCTGGTGCACACACAGGAAAGCAAAAAAGTTGTGAAATAAGATTTTTTTGCTTTCAACTGCCTTCATCAGTTGAAATAAACTTCCCTCATTCATATGTATTTCTAGTAGTTCTGACAGCATTGCAACTGAAGCATCTGTGTAAAACCTTCCTTTCATTGAACATTGGTGGCAGCATTTTTTTAAAAACTCCAAGATGGTCAGAATTTTATTTTTGTATTGAAAAAAAGCCATATTCTTGTCCTTGCTCAGCATGCCCAGACTGCTGATGCTGTCCCTTCCTTCTGACTTTAAAAATAAAAATCTGGACCTCAGCTGTGTCATGTGTTCTCAAGACACCAGTATGAATCACATCTGTCCTTAGGGACAGAGTTTCACATTACAGCTAAAATTCTTTTAGGGTTAATTGCTGCTACTGATAATATAATACACTCCCACTGTGAGGAAAAGGGACAGAGCCCAATTTTTCAGAAACAGTGCTCTTCAGGAGACACACAGCAGTTTTGCAGGGTTGAAACCAGGGCACCAACATCATACAGTGAATGCAAGAACTAAAAGAAACTGGAGCAGCATACAAAGGCAGCCTCAAACAAGCAAAATGTTACAGCCATACAGGTATGATGAAGTAAGATTCAAAGTTACAATAGATTTAACTATAGTATTAGGTACTCCTTTGTGAATTTCAAGGTTCAGTAAAGTTTACTATGTATTTAGGAGAGTTCAGTAAAACTTTGCAACTATGTCTGGTCTTGGCACTAAAATTATTAAAAGTCACAAGACTTTCATACTGTCATAGGCCTTTTTACAGTGTGTGAACTTCTGGAGTTTAAGAGAGCCAGAGAAACAGCAATAAATAAATGTCCACGCTTACCTCCTCAGAAGCATTACGAGAAAACCTTTTTCGGAGATGAATATTGGCATCACTGTCACTGCCTCTGTATTTAAAAGCAAAGTTTTTAAATTCATAAAGTTAAGTTAAAAGGAGACACTGCAAATGAACGTGACAGGTTTAAGCTACACAAAACCACAAATATGCATTGTTGCATGTATTAGAATATGGGCTGGAATTTGTCAGTAACATGATAAAAATGGCTTTGGGAAAATCTGACACACAATAAAAAATTCATATGCTCAAAAAGAAATCTTTTCTGAAAAATTGTATCTGAGGACATTTAAGTGAGAGTATACCCAAGTTTTATGGCCAGTGATACAAAAAAAATTTGGACTGACAGGGAACAGAAAGCTTGAAGGGAACAATGGGTTTTTCTAAGCAAGCTCTCAGATTCATTAGAGTGTTGCAGTAATAAGCATCAAAAAATTACAGTTCATATACTGCTCAAATAGATTACCTAAGAATAAATTAGAATATAAGAAAAACCAGAAGTAAATGGAGCAAAATTAGCTGAGTGTCTCTGTACTGGGTCTGGCTGGGCTGCAGTTAAATTTCCATAGAGCAGTGGGCTCGGGCTAGTCAAGAGGCTTGGAGGGGTCACAGCCAGGAGAGCTGACCCAAACTGACCAAAGGGCAGTGACACACATACACACACACACACTTGTTCTTATATCTGTCTTCTGAAGCAACCACTACACCCTGCTTCCCTGGAAGTGACTGGACACTGCCGTGCCAATGGGAAGTAGAGAATAAATATATTTTTGTTTGGTCGTCTTCAAATTTGCTTCCACACATGGCCTTTGCCCTTTCATTAAAATGCCTTTACCTCAACCCATGATTTCTTCATCTTATTTTCTCTCCAACACCTCATTTACTTGCTCATAACCAGAAAAAACATCCAAAAAGTATCTGCTAAAATCAATCAACGTCATGCTTCCACATAGTGTCACAATGCACATGGACTATTTTATCTACATTACAAAATACTCTCTCTGTTAGAAAAGCAATTATAACACTTCCATGTTCAAAATACACCATGCTTGCACTTGGGTTTTGTGTGGCAAAGTTTGCAGCACAGTCAAATCAAGTCCCACTGAATCACTCGACGTATTTAACAGAAACACAGGACGAAGCCAATGAGTCCAAATACTTCTTCGTAAAACAAGATTGCAACAAACATCTAATGGACAGGGCAACTTCAAAAGACCAGTTAGTTGTATTTAAGACAAAGGTAATGTCAAATACCTGGTAAATTCCTGGAATTCAGCATTTTCTTCCAGGTCATCTTGTGACAGAGTAGTAGTTGCAACTTCTGAGATCTGCAAATCTTCTTCAATCATATTTTCCTCTTCCTCCTCCCTATTACTATTTTCTTCTGGTGTCTTTATGGCTATTGGTAAATCCTCTAGATGTTCTGCTATGGCCTGTTGAAATTAAGAAATGTTTTGCTTTAGACAACAAGACTGATTTCCTACCCTTCTAAATATCTTAGTGGTGCAGTCTACTCAGACACTCAATTGCAGATAGTATGAGACTGAAAGACTCACTGAAGAGAATAAAAAGCAACAAATTTCTTGAAAATCTTTTGGCATACACGGAATCATCAGTTCAACATACATGCAGTCGGAAAGTCAGATCTTTCTATTAAGAAGCCATGACATGACATGGCTCTTTGAAGCAATCCACTAGACTTTTAAAATCTACCCCCAATTATTCCTTCAAGTTAACAGCAAACTGACTTCATTACTGTAGTTAGAGTCAGGATCAAAACATGTTCAAGCAATGTGTCTAAGCAACATGTAGAGCAGCATTAAATGGACACTCATTCCTGGAAAACACTGTCAAAAATTACTGAGCTGGAAAACATGTACAGCATTTCAAAATTGGTGCCTGCAAGAGGAGATGCAGGAGCAAACTGCCTAATCCAAATATCCCCAAAGTACCCACTTTTTTCACCTCCCCCAGTGCAGACAAGCCTTCATTTTACCTATGTAACATATCCTACTCAAATTGGTTTTCTAAGTTTTTGTAGGCAAACTTACTTGGATTGTGACAAAAATTATCATTGCTTGTATCATTTCTTTAGAAGCAATACTAATTTTGGTTCCTCTCATTACAGATTATTAAAAATACCCTCTCTGGTAATCTATGATGCATAAGGATTATACAGAAACCTCTAACTATTTTGAAACATAATAAAAATTCACATTTTTGCTGTACTTTTATGCAATCTTTTAGGCTTATGGATTACAGAAGCCTCAAATTATTTTAAAACATAATATAAATTCACATTTTTGCAGTGCCATTAATATCAGGACTTATTTTCTCTCTAAATGTCTGATCCTCTCAGGGATCTGCAATGTCATTCATTCCAGTAGGGGGCTGTGGCAAACAGTCTAATGGACCAGGAAACCAAGTACATTTTAAGTATTTCTCCCAAACACTGCAAAATGAAAGCAAATGAAAACCACTGGGATCTGATGCTAAGCCCACATAAATACACAAAGAAATGCTGGTAATAAAATAAAATACCTCAGGATGTTGTGAAATAGTGGAATCTTCATGGTTGGTGCCCTTATTGCCATCTTCTTCTATTTCTCTCTCTTCTACTAGTAATGGCACTTCTTTTTCATCAGAAGAATTCACGTGACTGCTAGTTTTTGTAGTTTCCTCCTCGCTGTTCTCAGTATCTGTTTCTGATGGAGGGGTACCTAGCTTGTTCTCCAAGTCTGGCTCTGGAGCATCTTCCTTGTGGTCCTGTTCTGGTAAGTTCTCGTCATGTAAAACATCTGTCACTGTTTCAGAAGAAGCTTTTTCATTTCCTGTGTCATAACTTTCGATACAAGGCTCGAGGTAAGCGTTCAGAACTGCTGATATGGGAACATTATAATGTGGATAATAAAAGAGATCGTGGGGTATCACGGATACTTTTGAAGAAGTGGGGAGCACTTCAGCAGCAGACTCAACTTCATCACAGCTGTCCAGGTCCTCTGGAGTTTTAGGTACATCTGAGAGAGAGTCATCAGATGTTTCATGCTGTGTAGATAGTTCTTGGCTTTCGAGATTAGAACCATTTGGTGGACAAGGGCTTGTTTCTACAGTCTCAAGGACAGGTGATTCCTTTGTATGTTCATCTTGTGGAATTGTCTGTATTTCCTCATTTAGAAGGTGGAGAACGTACTTCTGCGTATCTTCTTGTTTTGATGTATCTTCTGGTAAAAGAATTGAAGACTGGGGTTTGCTCTCTTCGACTTTATTGATAGAATCATCTGTAAGTATACCTGATGTCCAGGATAATGGACTCAAAGAAGAAGTATTGGCTGAAAGGCTCTTGGTTTCATTGTCATATTCAGTAGGTGTTTCCTTAGTTAATTCTTCAGAGTATTCTTCAAAGGAGTCAACAGAATTTTTCTGATCTGTCAGAACAGCTGGAGAAAGGTCATCATTCTGTTTCAGTGCATCATCAGAGATGCTGCCTTCACCTGGCGTGAATTTATCATTTAGAACCTCCCAAGAGGAATTGGATTGAAAACTGACAGGTCCTGTAATTTTCAGCGAGGTAGGCCTTTGAGGCTCCTCTTCAGACATTCCCTGTAAATCGTCTAACACTTGACTCAGTTTCCCATTACAATTTTCAGAAGTGGTCTCTGATGGGTTTCTCTCAGCGATATCATGAATATGGACCTTTGGAGGAGCCGGATGACTCCTCTCATGATTAACAATATACATGTTTTCTTCACTTTCACTTAAAATCAAGATTTTGCTTTCCTTTTCTGACGGTGTGTCTTTGATGTGGACATACGTGGACTCAACTGGAAGCTCCTTGTCAGGATCTGTAAAGTCTTCCTGTAAGTGAGGGTAAACCATTAGAAGACAAATCCTGTCTCAGATACCATTTTACCTTTCCCAAACACGATGGAAACAATAAATACGTAGTCTTTTAGTCTGTTATTTTATGAATGGCAAATTAATAACTCACTTATTTTGAAAGTAGGAAAACTAATTTGGCCAGTGAAGTGCCTTGAACAAAGTTCAGCATCAAGAAAGCATTTGTACAGGAAGATCAGAATGCAGATAAGCCTACTCCTCAATTGTTAATGCATTTATCTCTCCCTGCTGCACCTGTGGAGACAAATGACCTGGCTTTTTGACACAATCCCAAACTCTGGGAATAACATAGACCTAACAGCTCCAATGAATCCATTGTGAAATATACTGATATACCAGATTATTTCCTTCCAAAGGACTCCATTAAAAGAAAGGTCATTTTTAACTTTGTCCATTAAAATGCCAGCAAGTCTTAATGTCAACCAGTCTTATTGCTGATCTAATTTAATAATTAGGTTATTATTATACTTTTAATTCCATTTACTTTAGTAATGCCCACCAATTTTATCAACTACCAAATATATCCCAACTGTAACCTTCAGTCAAGAAATGAGAGAAAATGCCTGTTTCTCCTAAAGGCCTTTGCAAATTCTCGACAATGTCAGCCCATGCTTAATCCTCTACTCTTTATTTTTGCATTAAAGTCCCAGTCATTTAAACTGCAGTTTACTTCATGCTTATAATGAGTGTTTTTTACTGTTGTATTGTCAAGATTCAGCTTTTCGTATCTTGTGTCTCATATCTGCTAAATTCAGACTGATCATGACCCTCAAACTTGAGAAGATAGAAGCAAAAATTAAATTTGAGATCCAATGAAGCATTATAGATAAAGGAATAAATTTCAGCCTTATGTAAAACCAATATAGCAAAGCAGTAGAGTCCTATGAAACCAGATCTAACCTCTGAAAGTTACAATTGGATGTAAATGTATAAAAGCACAATTCTACCTAAATCATTTTAGTAATTACTAATGAAAGTCCATTTCACTGAATTTAACAAAAATGTGAAAAATTAAATCCAGGTTTGTTGTGTATTTTAAATAGCTTAGAAAGAAACCTAGAAAACAAATCTGACTTTATTTCGTAACCAAGGCAGATTAAAGAAATGACATGACATGAGTAAACACATACCCCTTCCAGCTCTGGGAAGTGCTCCAGGAATTGTGCCACATATGTCACAATTGACTGTTCATCGGGTGACTCCACCATGATATCTGTGGAGACAGACGCGAGCGGCTTGAGCACACACAGCTTTGAAACGCTCTTGCAAAGGAACAGATTGTCAGACATTTATCCTGCCATTATGGTCACAGAAATAACAAGCTACAGACAGCTACTTCTTTTTATGGCAGGTAAGAGAGATGCTCTTCACTGCTGATGGCTCTTGAAGAGTTCTCAACATCCTATTCACATTCATTTTTTCCTATTTCCAAACACATACTGAACCCCGATCAGTGTTGCCTCTTCATTCACTTTTATACTGCCATTTAGGCTGCTGTCACTAGACAGTTAACTGTTGTTGAGCAAAATACAGAGGTTTCTTTTTAGCAGGGTGGCACAGTCTTCTAACAGGCCTTCATTGCATGAAAATGCAATTGTGCGTTCAATTAGGACACCAAGGCCTAGCACCAGTGAAGTAGAGTTCAATAAAAAGAACAAGAAATCCATTTATACATATTTTATGTACACGTACACACTTAGGCTTACATGTATAAATAGTTGTGTGTATATATGCACTGCAAGGGGAAAACTGGGAGATACAGATGTATTTGAATGGATATCACTCCATTTGCCTGGTATGGCAGCCTCTCACAGTTCATCCTGGAGTGACATCTAATCTCTGCAGTCTACGTGTTACAGAACGGTGCTAATGCACTGAGACACCCCTCAGCACAACCCCTCTAATAATGCAGATTTCACAAAGCATCTAAGCATAAACCACGACCAGTGTACATAGCTAAAACCACGGTAAGATCTTTGACCTCAAGGAGCTTACAAATATGACTGGAAATATACAGTTACAAGCCACTGACCATTTTTATTTTCCTTATCAAAAAGCTCAGCACACTGATTCCATCAGCAGCCTAGTCACTGGGAGGTTTTTGGTATGTATCACAATGCAATATTCATGAATTCACTGTAGTCTGTGTGTTGCCCAACAAAGTTGATGTGTTTACCTTCTGGTTCGAGGAGCCGAGGGACGCCCAGTTTATTCTGTGCTATGCTGAAAGCATCCTCCAGGTTTTCTCGTGCTGATTTCTCCAGTGCATGCTTCATGTCTACCAAAGTACAATCTATGGCTTTTATGACGGCTAAGAAAGCAAGGCCACTCCTCCAACTACTTGTAAAGTCCTGGACTGCAACGCCATACCTAAACAGAATTACATACATTTTACATGCGTGGTTTGTTACAAAATCCAAAGTAAAGGCATCATAATTTTCAGACTCCTCAAAGTTAAAACATAAGGTTGCTGAGTAGCACTTGTCACATTTCACATATTTTTGGATTTCAAAATCTAGAAATACGTTCAGAAAACACAGGGGTTCACAAACTGAATTGGTGTGGCTAGCAGCTGACACTAACCTGCTTGTAGGAAGTAGTTAGTAAAAACAAAGCCCTTAAGAATTCAGTAACCACATTTAACATTCACAAAACCAAATGTCTATGTGATTCCTGTTTCTGTTGCTCTCCAGCATTTTAATGCCATAGCTTGGGAAAACTTCCAAGATTTAAATATTTAAACACATAAGCATAAATGATTCACATTCCTGTGTACTTGGCCTTCTATAGCAGAAAATCTGCCAAATGCAAATGGTGTCAGCATATGCATAAACCACAAGAGTGTTAGAGGCCCAAAGTTTTGGAGGAAAAACAGCCATCAAACTTGCAGTGGAATACAGCCCCAGAATAGAAAATTCTGCACAGATCATGAGATAACAGGATTACAATGATGCTATTATGTTTTAAATACTGCAGTTGCAAAAACAATTTTCTCTTATTAGACCTTTTCAATTTGCACTCTTTGACTGGGCTGAAAAGTCTGTGGCCTTTACTTCTCAGGTCCTCACTTACTTCATACCACCTGTTAATGATGACATCAGCATTATTTTGGACTAAAACTGCACTTCCTCTATGGTCTGCACTGGCAGCAGTGAACTACAGATCTCAATGAGACAATTTTATCTGCTCAACAAGCACCCTTAGCTTCACTGCAAATAACCAAGGAATCATGTGGTCCACAAGATCAAGTATTTAAGATGTAAATTTTTGTCTTCAACACTAGACATAGAAAATTTGTGTTCAAAGGCAAGACATAAATCCAGAGACAAAAATGCCAAATATTCAGGTAACCAACCTGTATAAGTAACTCTGATGCACACCCTCTTTAAAACTCTCTGCCAGTCACCACTTCAAATAACAATACATGCAAAATACACTCCAAGCTTTTGCATGTGTATGAGACATCTTACACTACAGTTTTTTAACCTGACAGTAACTCTGCCAGGATAAAGCATTACTACACAAAATACTTTGGTGAAAGAACCACTTTTTTATAAAAGAGGAGAGAGATGTCTTGTGCAGTGGAAAAGCACTCAAATGCTACAAGTTCAGAAGTGATTTAAGTTTCACCCCCTTCCTCTCTTTAATTCTGAGGAAGCAGGGACTCTAGCAGGGACTCTGTCCTTCAAGGCACTCTGCAGCACACAAAGAAGCTTCCTCTGGGCTACTGCTTAATTTAAAAGTCTGCTGATAAAATCTTTCAGTACATTTATTTTTTTCAGTTCACCCCCTGGTTATACCTAACCTTTAATCAGCAAGAGATGTCAAATAGATTGCATGAAAGCTGGGGTCTGGGGAGAAGAGAAAGATCCTGTTTTCAACAGCACCAAGCAGCTTAGTGCAAGTTAAATGTTAACACTTAAACCATGGAGCCAGCAGCGGCCCTCAAGGTCAGATGGCTGCTGTAAACACATGGCCATAGAGAAACACCTCTGCAGAGACCCTGTGCTCCCAAACTGCAAAAGCAGAAGAAGCCACAGCACATGGCAACACATCCATGGGGCAGGACAGAGAAAAGAGACTCAGCTTCAAAAGGGCAGGTGGCAAGACACTGTTTTGTTCAAGGGTTTGTTAGCTTACTTTCTGGTTTTCCTCTGAACCCAGATTAGAAGGGCCCTGATGGCTTTCCGCTGATCCTTCACTGTAATGGACATGTTTCTCTCCACGCTGGGAGTGCTGGGGGATGTGTCTGATTCTGGACCACTGGGCCCAGAGGACAGGCTGGAGGAGGAGGAGTTCCTGTTGAGGTTGCCTGTAAGCTCCTTAATCTGTAATAAAAGGTGAAATACACAGTGTTCTGCTTTATCACTAGCTGCATCGTGTCCTTGTTTTCATGCAAACTTCAAAGAGATTAGTGCCATAACTGAATTTTAAGTGATAATTATAAAACTGTTCATTTTACTCAACTTTTATTTTATAAGCATGACAGCCAGCAGCAGCCCAGGCAACAGAAAGGGCAAGCTACCAGTTCAGGCCGAACTGTGCAAATTAAACAAAAAGCAAAGAAACATGTCCTTGAAAGAAAAGTTAAACTGAAATTGTTCTCTTCAAAGAATTGCTTGAGTGGAATATTTTTCATCGAGAAATGGTGACGTGCAGCAGCACTCCTGTCCTTGATCAGCACTGACATTTGAGACTCTGCTGCTTTTGGGTCCCCTGTGCCCTCTGCTGCCAGGATGGCAGGTTCTGGTCACATCGTCTTTGCCTGTGAGCCTGCCTGGCCAAACTGGTTCTGTGCAGCACTGTTCAGCCTGAGGAGCTCAGCCAGGGAGAGAAGGCCCAGTGCAACTTGGAGATCACTTCTTTAGCCTTACAGCCATTAAATCAGACCAAGAGAAGGAAAGGGCCTCACAGTCTTACGAGAGTTGCAGAACCCTCCTTCCATCTTTCTCTGTCCATTAGAATTTGGGATTGTCTAGAAGGTAATTTTCAAACTATGTGTAGGTTAGGGAGCAGTTTTAATTTAAGCCTTTATCTAAGGTATAAATCAATTTTCAGGCTCAAGTCCATGTTATCAGACCCAGGTCCTTTGAGATCTTTCATATGACCATGTATATCAGTTGCAAATTTTTGCCGTGTTGAGTAAGTCTCCAGAGAATAGTGATTCTAAATGGAATTTCCCACCACATTGGACCAAATCCAGGTAAAGGTCATTGAAAATAAACTGTGACCTGGAACCATACCCAGGACATTTGTTCAGATCCAGGGAATCTGGAACAAAACCGTGAGAAGGCACAGGAAAGAAGGGAAAGTAGTAATCTGAAGCCCTAATTCAGGTCCAAGTTAAATGAGGGCTTAAATTGTCTCCGATTTACATCAAAATAGGTCTAGTGAAGTAAAATGAAAGCAGCTGCAAGTTTAAAATTAGTGTATACTAGGATGGGAAAAGCTCAGGTTCAGCATGATTAACTATGTTCTTTAGGATTAAAAATCAATTTAAAAATCAGTATTCAGCTGGAATAGATGGATACCATGAAGACTGATTACTTATGGTTAAAGTATTCAAATTTTATTACCTGGAAAAACAAGATTATATTCCATATTAGTCCAAGTACCAGAGAGGAATTTCCATCTGCTATTTCTGCTGCATCAATGCTAACAAGCTTTACCTGTGGAAGAGATCATAAATTCAGAGCCAAATTCAAAGCAGCAAGGTATATGAAAAAAATGCACCGAGACTACTGGATATGTCCATACCACTGCTGCCACTGACAGGCCAGCAAAAAAGCAATACTGCAATCTTGTATTGATGGAAATTTGCCCTGATCACAATCACCCTTCTCCTGGAACTCCTATCTGAAACCCCAGCATAGTCTGCAGAACAGAAGGGAACTCCGTTCTGCATTTTTGAGGCTACAAATGCATTACCTGCATACAAAAGTGGAAGAAGATGGGGCCCCCTTCAGTGGACCCCACTCATAGAGAGTCATTTCTTGTACAAAATTCTAAAATCCTAGTCAGATCCCCTTATTTCTTTTTTTTTTATGCATCTCCTTTCTCCTTCCTCCTTCCTTATCCCACCTGACATAGCTTGTCACAAAGTTCTGATTAAATCAGTTAGCAACGGATAGGGTTGCCTAATCCAAGCAAACCCTAGACTTTCCCACACTGAGGTTTTTTCCAGCTGATAACACCAGGATGTTATTCTCTTAGACAACACAGCCTTGGTTTTGGCAAAGGTCACAGAGGAGGGAGGAAACAAGGAAGCTGTCAGAACTGCACATGGCACCCAGACGGAGGGAAAGCCCAGCAGCCCATTTATCACTGCGAAGTCCCGGACACGGTGAATCACTCAGCAGGGCTTTACCCTGCTGCCCCGGTTCCACCCACCGTGCTTTAATATCTAACCCTGAAGCTCTTGGCAGCTCAGGCATTTTGCCAACACTTTCATCACCACCCTTCACTAACTGGTTTGGTTAAGCTGAAAAAAGGAAAGCAAAATAACTTTTTATCTAGTGGTTTGCACAACAGGCTTAGCATTTTCAGTCTTAGCAAGAAGACACTCTGGTAGTCATATGTCAAGGATCAGATTTCTTGCTAGCTCCAAGGTATTTGGTGTGGGAAAACCTTTAAGACTTAGTACATTTGAATAGCAGTTTCTCCAAAACGGGGAGCAAGTCGCATTTATCATTACACTGCTTAGTGTGAGCTCTCTCCTCTTACTGCTGCTTATGTTTGTCACCCAGACCAGGAGAGATACTTAACTAGAAGATATTGACTGCATACTCTTAAGGGAACGGGAAATCCATAGGAAAGTAGTTTTTAGCACTACTAATTAAAATGCCACCTGCATTCAAGGTTCCTCCTTCCTGGCCTTGGTGATTGAGGACCTAGTGAGGTCCTGGCAACCAGATATGCTTCAGCTGCAGCTCTGCCAAGCACTGGTACCAACAGAGAGAAATAATCTGCCAGTGGGCCTTAGCTGGATTTGGTTAAAAAGCATCAACTGGGAAACTGTTAAGAAATATGTCAATATGTAAAATATTTCTTAGCAGTTCTACAGCAGGACGTGTAGACGTACACATTTAGGGCCAGTTCAGCCCCTAAAGGTGGAGTTTCCATAGGGAGGCTGGAACACCTGGAAGTTACTGGACAACTTCTTGACCTTTCCCATCCTCTCCTGGGGAAAAAGGCAAAGGATGTTAAACTTCCCACATCTAAGTCATAAGAGATGTGCTAAGACCTTACATCATGCTCATCCCTGCACTGGGGCTTGCAGCAACTCTCCTGCACCACAAGCACTGCTGCTGGAGCAGGGGCTAAGTTCAGTGCAGGGAAGCAGCAAAGTGACACCAGTTGGTGTTGGAGCATCCTATACAAGGCAGGGTTTTGCACAAACACTGATCCCTCCTCACCCATAAAGTTTAACCTTACTGGAGTACTTTATAGGAAATAGCCCAATATCTGTTTTCTCTTTCTGGAAGATCTAGGTATACCATGTATACAAATTGTTACATGGCTGGGGCTTCTCTTGACCCCCATTGCCCTTAACAACACACAGGCAACTTCCACAGGGTTTTGGAATAAACCCATCATGGGAGAAATAAAAAAAGGAATGACTCATTTTCAGCTACAGGGGCTGATCACACTTGGTCACTTAAAACACTAGGAAGTGATGCTGTGGTAGTACAACACTGACTATGAGGGAAGTTATATCCCTGTAAAGCTTTGATTCCTGGAGTTATGCATTTATATCATGTTCCCAGATTTCATTTGGAATGAATGAATGGGGAATGAAAAGCTTTCTCTTGCTTTTGACTCATGATCAGCTGCCTCAGCAATCAGTTTACCAGATAGACACATGATTTCTAATAGTGAAAGTATTTCTGAGAAAGGAAGTCATATACCCTCAGTGTAACTGAAGCAATGCCAGTAAGACCCAGATCATAAAAATTACTTGCATTTCTTTTTATTTTCTTGTAATAAAGGTTCCTGATCCTTTGATCCCACTGAACTTTAACATATAAAATAAGCAAATAATCCTTGCTTTAGACTCCGTAGGTGTTCTTGTTGTGCATTTTTATGTGACTTTTCAGCATTGCTGCAAAGGTAAGTCACAGCCTCTTGAGCAATACACTCCTCTTGCATACATGCAACACATCAGATCAGCAACAATTACACATGCAGTGTACATCAAGAGAAAATATTAAGACCTGTCTTTGAAAATACTCACATTACTGTCCTCCAAGAACTTAAGTGCTTTTGCTATGTTGTTCAAACGAAAAATGCGATGGGTTGAAGATTTGTATTCGTGCATCTGGAAAAAAGAAGTGGCATAGTGTTTTTAAAACTGGTGGAATCATTCACCACATCATGCAAAGCTTAAAACACTACAAGCTATGAGGCAAAATAAAGCTAAGGAAATCTATTTATGAAAAATTGTTGCCATCTTTTGCCAGCAGTAAAATGCTTCAACTACACAATTGTAGCAAAATAGGGTTAGCAACCAGCTTTCTTTTTCTCCAGATGTTATTGCTGTCTTGGACTGGCCACATTGATTATTTATGTAATCACTCCCCAACCATGTTCAGTCAGATTTGCCTGAAAATTCATAACAACAGATTTTGTCTTGAATTAAATGAAATTATCCTAATTAGGAAGCATGACCAATTCTAATAGCAGGCACAGGCAGGTGGGAGGCAAAAACCTTCACTTTGGCAGAAATGGAAAGTTTTTGCGTGTCTTGCTCCTGCAATTCCACTTTGGCACGCTGTTTTTATCCCTTGTGTGCAGAAACAGCTAACAAGAAATGCAGCCAGCTGACTTTACCCCCTTCTCTCACCTCCTCCCTGACCCCCCAGGGTATAGCCTAGGTTTTACCATGATGTGTCTCCCCCTTCAATTCATTTCAAGCCTGGCCCCCAATGCAATCTCTGTGAATGCACATGGAGACACTGCTGCTTCTGGTGCAGCTCTGCTAACTTTCAAGAATATTAAAAAATATTCTTGACTCTGACTGTGTGAGCACACATTCAGGGGCATTCCTGCTGCAGGGTGTGCAGGTGGTCAGTCACTACAGAGCATCACCAGGTGCACCTGCAGTGGTGAGACAGCTGCTCCTCTTACTCTGATGTGACAGCCACACACAAGAGAGTTCTGATGAGAAGAGTGATGGAGAAAAAAACAATAAAGTCAGCTGGGCATTTATATTTGCTTTGGGTGTTCCATTTCTGGTATGTGGAATTTTACACAGCTCTTACAAAGAAAGGAGGAGAGAAGAAGCTTCTGATTAGTAAAGTTTTGCCCTACTGATTTAGATCATATTAGTAAGATTAATCACACTTGAGCCAGGATGCTAAAATGAAACCTACAGCAGACATCAGAAGACCTACTGAGTGTCATAATGATCTTGGACAAAACAGAAACAGAATTTAGGGAATAAAAAATGATACAGTAAATATGTGTTTTCTTGGTAATGTGACTTGGGTAATCTCCAAATGGAATGTGTGAGCATTAAAGTATTAAAGCTTTAAAAACCCTCAGGGGTAGGAACATTAACACTGATCACACACCATTTACACCTCATTGTTATATTTCCTTGAAATCTTTTTCCTTGAAACATTACAGCTCAGGACACCCACCTGTAACATAAGGAAATTACAACAAAGTTGCTGAAATTCTTACTACTGTTATGCAAGACACAGGCCCAAATTCACCCTTATTCCTTGGATGTCCAGGCACTGTTGCTTGTCACATAGTGAGCTCCTGGGTATGGAGGTTTCTCCCTCTCTGTACATACCAGCTTTTGTCCTGACAGGACTTCCAGGAGTGCCATCAAGATTTTGCCATCTTGTATATCAGTAAACAAGTCTTTCACTTTCAAAGGAGGCTTGCACTGTGAAGAAAAGAAACCAGGTAGTTTTTAAAGCACTGTTTTCTGATAAATCACCATAATTTTAGAGATGGAAGGAAAATTTTACAAGACAGAGATACAAGAAGTAAATCATAGCCTGCTGTAAGAAAGAGCTGACTGTTCTTCACATTGGTGGCAATTCTGTCCTATGAAATGTTGGAGCTAAAACTGAAATCAGACGAGGACTAATTCCAGATTTCCCATAGCAGAATCTAACTCTAAATACCCTGCATAAGAAATAACCACCCAGGGGTTGGGTGCTGATCCCTCAGACTAGGACATGTCCAACAGAAGCAAATACCACTTTGTGCAGAAAGAAGTCCATGATCCAGCCAGCCACAATGTCCCCTCTCATGTGAAAGGTTTCTGGTGGTGCCGATCTGTCTCCCAGCATTCTCTAAGTACTTAAAAAAGCAACTTCTCTTATTGTGTCTCTCTTTTCTCAGGAAACTCCTCAAAGGAAACCTTCTCCTCACTTCTCCTCACCAACTGTAGTGTTGGTGGATGTGTGCACTTCAAGGCACACAGCCAAGTCAGCTCAGCCTTAGGGGTAGTCCCAGCTGCAGCAATTCCACTCTGCTCAGGTGTCACTCACTCACGTGTCCCTAAAGAGCCCAATCTTTTCATCTTTGGTTGGGCAACTCACTCCTCTTCTATTCTGCACTGCTCCTGGCAAACTGGGACCACACATTTTCACTGCTGATCTTTAATCTAGCCAAGAGACTAAATAATGCTCCATGAAAGAAAGCAAAGTATTTTTCATTTCAAAATTAAATAACTTATCTGAAAGACTAAAGCCCAAACACTTTCTATTCTTTCAAGCACTTAAAGCAAGAACAAACAGAACTCAGAAATTCAGACTACTCCCAATTATCCCAAGAACAGCAGAGATGACCCAAGTGGGATCACACCAAAGGTTCCTGAAGAAGTACAAGAAGACTTCATTGCTGCCTCTGAAAAAAAGACGCCACTCTGCAAGAAGTGCTTCTTTGAGGATAAAGACACCTTTCTCAGTGGGTGTCCTCAGGGAATCACCTGTAATTAGAGACAGCTTTGGTGAAGCTGTCAT
This sequence comes from Cisticola juncidis, assembly GCA_013400215.1. Taxonomy (NCBI): domain Eukaryota; kingdom Metazoa; phylum Chordata; class Aves; order Passeriformes; family Cisticolidae; genus Cisticola; species Cisticola juncidis. The sequence goes on along the minus strand of VXBR01000283.1, from coordinate 2,049,052 downwards.
TATTTACATGGTTGTGTTTATTATGCCACTTCCAGCAAAAACATTAATAAAGCAGAAGGCTTTTACCCTTTCTCCAGAAAAACATTTTTATTTGTTGAATCAGAGAGGAAAAAACTTTGTAGGCACTCCAGAGAAAGCTGACCTGCTCACAAAGGTTCTAAGACTTCATATGCCTGGCACAGCAGAATTAACAGCATCCTACAGCCTTTTTCATTATATATTTCCTTCTGTAAATCAAAGACCTTGTTTGCAGCCACATATTTGACAACCCTTTCTGATAAGTTCCAAAACTGCAGTTAGTTTAAAGCCCTAGAGCATGATTCATGAAGGCATCATGTAACACTGTCTTCTTTCTGAGAGGCCTTTGAGAGCAATTGCTAGTCAAAACATTTCCAACTAGCCTTATTCTGATTTTCCAGTGAGATTTAAGAGGATCCCTTTATGCCTCCAGAAACACTCACTGCAGAGTAGTAGACTTAAGCAACTATGTATGTGATGCCTTTCTCCTAAACCCCCTTTACTTTATTGTGTGTGAAATGCAATCACTTAAGAACTACTAAACTGAGAGTCAGTCCAAACCTAGTCCCAATCTGTACTTTTTGAAATTTAGCCACACATACTAAAGCATTGTGAAGCTCAGTCACCAGTGTGAATTAGGGCTCTGTCTAAATCAGGAAGCTGGTCTCACTCCTTAATCCTTACTAAGCATCGCTGCTGCCTCAGTAATATTAGGATTTTTTCCTCTTCTGTCAATAAGAAGAGTAAATTGGATTTAAGAGCCATACTAAGGTGTCATTTTGAAACAACTACAACTTAAAGATATGATGTCCAAATATTAGCTGTCTGATGTGAGTTGATATGTGAAGATCCCATCATATTGCTCCCATAATATGACTGACAAGGGATTACTGTTTTACATCTTCAGATCTGGGATGAAGACAGGTTGTGAAGAACATCTGTCTTTCGCCATGATTCTTCAGATGTTCAAACTTCCAGTTCAGGGAAGAACACAGATATCATCACCTCAGAGCCTCAACCATACTTGATTTTATGTGGGTGCATTCTATAGGAAAATTCTACCCTCATGGTAACAGGCAGTGGCATTAAAGATTTAAATGCACCTGAGATGATAAATGCCAGTCAAGCATTCATTGTGCCTGAAAACTAAGTTTAATTAATCCAGAAACCAGATCTGAGCTTCAGCTCATTCTCCATCCACCGAACATCTCTATATACACAGATGCCAACTTTGTTTCCAAAGTTTAACTACTTTAGAGGAGTTACTGCAATCTGTCTATGGCTATGTCAATGTCAAGATTGTTTGTCAGTCTTACCTTTCCCAAATGCAGGTTTATCCATCTGGTAAAGGTCCTCTTCTGCACATTTTCACGTTCAACTAGAAATACCAGAAACAAAAAACAGCACTTAAGTTTCCAGAAGACAGAAAACTGGTAGGAAATTTCAGAAACTGATGCACAAAAGAGTTAGAATTCATGAGAACTCGGAGAATAAAATATATTCTAAATCAGGAGATACAAGGTTCAGTTTCAGTGTTTTATTCAATTTCTTTGCCCAGACATGAGCTATACATTTGTAGATGCATTTTAAAGGCAGGAGGGAGGAATTTCTCTTAGTTTTGCAATCTTCAGTGTTCAGCTTCTGAGAGGTGAACAGTTATGTGCTGTGCACAGGTCTGCAGTGTTGTCACTCTCTGAGCAGGCAGCTTGAGTCTTCTATGTCAATTTATAGGATTATTGCTCTGACACCCTCATGCAAATTGGGCTGGCGTGGATTCCAGTGCATGCACAAGGAAACAGGACTAACACAACAATTTTGTTTTCATTCTTATGAATGGAAGAGCCTCATGAAATCCCACCTTCCCACTTCTCCTAACCAGTGCATTTAGAATCAAAATTCTGAGTCCACAAACTGAAGAATCATTTTATTTATATTGCAATAAGACCAGGAGTGCTTGTTCCTTGCCAGAAGTGCTGTGCTCTGGGTGCTGTACAAACAGCTTTTGGGCCAGCTGAAGAGTTTTTAATCACATCTGCCATTTCCTGAATCCATTTCCATAGTGAACTATGACAAGAGTGCAAGGGGAATCATATTACTGACCAGCTTTCATTTACCTTCTAATATAAAAAAGTATACCCTATATTTAATATAAATGAAGTAGACTGTCAAAGTAATATTTCATTTTAAAGACAATTATTCTCAAGTGATTCTCAAGTTTCACTTGAATTAAGGAAATCTGGCAATTTATGAACAAAACCCATTAAAACTAGTTATATGCTAGTATTTCAATTTACTCATAGAGCGTATCAAATATATTTTAAAACCATTTTGTGTTTCTTCAGCCCTACAAAAAACAGCTAACCTATCTACTGGGAAATCACATTCTGAAAAAGTCTGGGTTGCTTTTACTGGTCAGACTGATTACAGGCCAAGCAGTAGCTTCTGTAAATCAAATTTTAATATTGTTCTTTTTGATCATTTTAACCAAAGGGTCAGCAGCCTCTAATCATATGTATAACTGTTTTCCTTAATTTGATGCATTGGAATAGAGCTTTTCAGCATAAAGTATATCTGTCACTGATGTCCATGCAGGCCTTTTAAGTCATCTTATTCCATAAAACCTGATTTTCTCCAAGACTAGTTAAAAAAGTCATTACCCTTTAAGTGCTTTAGAAAACATAGAAAATGCCAAACGAATTATTGCTGTTGGCTTTTCTTTTAAAATGTCTTAGAAGAATGTGCAAAGATTTGAAACAGCTCTCTACAAATGAAACTGTAAATTATATTAGGACTCCAGAGTATCTGTAAAACACCCACAGCATTTACCACCTACAAATCCCAAAGTACAATAAACTGAGAGATGTGTCACATATTTCTTGGGCTTTGCTTTCTTCAGCACCTCAGCTTCAGAACTGGGTTTCCATGCACTCCCTCCCACAGCCACGGCTGAGCAGCACAAGTGTGTGTGTCACCCAGGGTGTAACTTCGACAGCTGAGCTGTTAAAATTAACCTTTGACAGTGGGTGGAGGTTAAGCCAGAACTGTTCCCAGATATACTTTGTTCTGTTCAAATACAGGTGTTGGTGCAAAGGGGAAGGCAGAACATGCAGAGGAGCTAGCAGCAGGTGACAGGGCCACCTATTAAACTTGTCTGAAACGCTGAAGAGTGCTTGGATGGGCACCAGTGCCAGGCTTCAGAAAAGGAAAAGGAGACCTTATCAAACAGGCTGGATATACAGATTTACAGTGTCAACCAAAATCAAAAAGGAAACACAGAAAGGTGCATAGAGGCAAATATAGTGTATTTTCTGGTATCATCAGAGGTTTGGTTTCTTGTCATATTTTTCACCAGTCACTTTGGCAACCTTCACTTTCAGTGTAAATAAGGATGCAGAAGAGAGCTGTGTTTGTTTACAGATCATCCATAAAACTGAGCACACACTAGCTCCTAATTTTGCTGCAGAAATTCTGCCATGATGCAAATCAGGAGTTGCACATATGCCTCAAAGGCTGGGTGAGCCAAGCTGGTATTGCTGCTTCGGGAAGCTCACACACCAAACATTAAAAAAAGGCACATTCAGGAAAGCACTTACATAGACAGGTTTCTGAGTTTGTGTCTATGGCAAACAGCTTCTTTCCAGGAAAAGTGATGACCTCAGAATGGGCACTATTTGATTCTGTAAAATTCTAAAGCAACAGTAACTGGAAGGGGAAGAAGAAAGGAGAGGAAATGTGTTTATAAAATCCCTAAGGCACAGAAACCCCTAATGCAGTCCATATGCTCGATGGCAGAATTAATGGGTAAAGTTCAGCTCAGGTATTTACTGATGTGTGCCTTTAACTGCTATTCTGCTCCAGCCCTGTGGACCTCCCAGTTTCAGGACAGCCCCTCTTCTCCACAATCTTCATTTAAGACTGTTGTAGAGACTCTATAAACTTTATGCAGTTTCTATAAATTAAATTGAATCTTTTTTTCTCCTTCACACCTAATATTATATAAAAGTGAAGAAAATAATTCAAGTGCAAAGTTCCTGTATTTATGTATATAGTTTACTAAAACTGCTCTGTGTTTACTGGGCAGCTAGAGAGCAATAACACTATTATAAAATAATAATTACACCCACCATATGGCTGGCCTGCACACAAATCCTATACTGGAAAAGAAGGATGCCTGCTGTGAGGGTTGAGTTGAAAGATGTAATGTTGGAAGGTAATAAAAAGTCAGGAATTGCCTTTTTGATCCAGCCCAGCTCAGATCTTGATATAAGAAAAATTATGGAGACAAATTCTGACCACTCACAGAAGCTGGGTCTTCCACACTCTTCCAGTAAGCCCAACTACAACCTGCATTCACAAGAGGGAGGAAGAGGCAGTGTTTGTATCCAAGTGCATGGGTAGGGCACTGCAGGTATTAACTGCAATGATTTAGAGGGAAAGAAACCACTGGAGAATGAAAAGGTGTCCTGTTAGGATTGGGTGTATCCTATTGTATAACCCACACAGTTCTCTGCCCCACAGCTGTGTCCTAGAGGACAGCAGAATTTGGCAGAATTTGGCTCAGCCCCACTAACTGCACCCTAGCCAGTACTGAATATTCATAAAGATACACTGCTTTGTAAAATCTTATGGTAAAGGCAACTAATTCCTCAAACAGTAAAACTACGCTAGTTCAAAAACCAGTTGAGTAAAAATCGAGGTTAAGCTGCTAATGCACAAGGGAGTTTGACTGCTTTCCTGTGTGGCACTATTTCCTTCGCCATCAGTCTAGAAATTCCTCAGGCATTTGCTAATGCCATTTCTCCCCCTCCCAAATCTCCTCAAAGGTCACTACTGTTTGCATCACCTGCAGGAAGCTGATCCCTAAGAGCCTCTATGTTCAAACAGCAAATTGGAGATAGCAAATATTGATTTGCTTCTAAATACTATTTATTCTGTTGTTGTAGAACCAGTTACGAATAATCCTCTGAGGCACACCACCATGGGGCTGGGCACTTCAAGGCACTATGAAACATGGAAGCTGATTTGAGTAGAACACTTGTCAGTGTAATTACATAGCTTCAGGAAATTGCTTGATTTGCATGTATGGATATTACTCCCAAAGCAAAGCAGGTCACTTAAATTTGCTTCCAAACCCATTAGCATTTAATCTAGAATGTCATCATCAAGTGACGTTAAAACCTTCACAACAGGCCAAGCTGGCTTGTAGATGCACTTACAACTTACCTTCTGGATACCTTGCCAAGTTCCAGTTTTATAACAAGCACAAAATCCAGCTTCCTTCTTTCTGCCACAAGCTCAACCTCTATAGACACACTCACTATTAAGAAGCAAGTCTTCAAGATGGAAATGCTGGTGTTGGCCATGCAACTGTGACAGACCTTGCTTTAACCACCCTTGGCCTCAGTGGCAGTAACTTGCCAGGATAATCACCCCACCATATTCAGTTTGTAAGTACCCAGTGGGCTCCACAGAACCAGTTCCAAATGTGCACGGCTTTGGATGTATCCCAGCATTTGCCAAAGTCTTTGATCTGGAGAAAATGACACTTCTTATTACACAACAAAAATATATGGGAAAATGTATGATAATTAAATACTACAGCCTAACTCCAAAGTGGAATGTGGTTCAGACACCCTAAGTCTTGGGAAATGCAAATTCCTCTCCTTCTGCCTTCCTCACCCCCAAGCCCCTGTTCATAGATTTAAGCAATCCATCAGTCTCTAATGGACACACATTGAACAATCCACTTTTGAACTCCAGGCCACTAAATAAAACGAGACCTGGATTTTAAAATGGGCTTCATGCAGCTTAGGTATTTCTGATTACTAGGCATCATACTAACAAATCTGAATGCTCCCTTCTCTGCAAACAGTGTTCACGAAGGAAGCCAGACTGACATCTTAGAAAATGCATTTTTCCTAAAGTTGCTCATTTGAGATGATGATAGATGCAATTGCCTATGGGCAAATAAAGACCATGACATTAGTTAGAGTACATGGTCAGGCACTACATCCAGGATGTTGATGACAGATACCGGATGCTGACAGCCCTAAGGAAGTACAGATCCTTGTCCAGGAGACCTTCTGCTGTTCAAATACAATACATGGAACAAAGTTCAGGTGCACAGTCCAAGGACAGAGCACATGCAAGCAACACATCTGACACAGGAAGGATGATTAAAGGTGTACTGTAACAGAAGTACAAGGGGGTGAGCAAGAGAGACTGGATTCGGGGGTAGCAACTGACAGCAGAAGAACTGGAGAGTCTGAGATGAAATGTGTAAAGTAGGGCAGCAGAAAGTGCAATTAAATCTTGTACTTTGGTTTCATCTCAACACAGAGTTACATTAAACACATTGAGCTATGAATGCTCAGAGATGTAATTTCTGTTACATGTTTTCACAAGAGGATGAAAAAATAGCTCAAACATTCCTCTCATGTATATTGTGCAGTCCAGCAACACTGCTCTGTGAGCACTCAGTACTTGCACATAAAAATCTCCATATTTGTAGGAGTGTGAATTTTAAAGGCATAATTGAAATATAAGGAATAATTTTAGCCAAACTGCCCACAAAATTAATTTTATAAGCTTACGAATTCCTGTGAATTCTGTATTTTCCTTGTGCTTAAGAAACCCCCAAACAGCTTAGAAGATTAATATAAATTTTCTGTTTGATCTGTACAGGGGTTGAAGGCTTTGTTGTGTACCATATGCCAATTTGATGTAATCTGGAGCACATGAAATATTAAATCTTAAAACCCTGGTTTTCTAAAGGAAACATTAACTACACTATATAACATGAGTCTGCTCTCAAGTTACCTCTTATGAACAGGGCCTCTAAGCCCTCCAGATGAAGTTGTTAAGTTAATTGTTTGTTGAAACTGACCCATTTATTAGGGTCCTTATTAAATTTCTATGGCAGGTGTTGAAAGCTTGAGGCTTTTTCATTCCATCAAAGTTGCAGAGTCCAAGTCCTATTGGTTAAAATTCTTTAAAACTCAAGTTGGTGCTGCAGAACACAAACATTGTAAGATCCAAGCATTACATTTTCATTAGCTGCAGCTAAACAGGTTTCTTTTGGACTTCAGTACCTAGTTATAGCAAAATATTTACTGCTGCAATTGGTATATTAAAGATTAAGACATGCATCAGACAAATACTACAGGATGAATATGAGATTTCTAAAATACTCTTAGTGCTTCAATCCTCATAATGTCTGAGACAGATGTTTCTCTTACCAAAGAATTAGATCAATTTACTTGTAAATTCTATTGGGCTTTGGAAGAGAAATCCTACATAAAATATTACTATTAGAGCTGATCAAAATAGCTTCCAATAAGAGGGATTTATATTTTCCCTTGAAAACTAATTTAGTAGTGGCAGATGGTAAAGATTCCCTTTCATGTACCCTTCAATCAAAAACCAAACATCTTTGTTCGCATGACTCATTATATACATGGGAAATGTTATTGAACAGATTAACAAAATTTCTCATTTCCATACCAGGAATACCAGGAATGAGACAAAATCTGACAAGGTTAAAAAAGAGAAAAACAATTCTGTTCTGACCACTGAAAGAAACAGACATCAGTGCTTACTGTGAAGATTGCTGGACCCAAATAAAGTATTAATTAGATTAAATTCAATGGCTTTGAAATTGATCTAAAAAGTGACTTAAGTATTGATCCAGCAAGGGGTTTTCAGGCAGCACAGAGCACCTCTTGTGGTTTATTACACAAGGACCATAATACCTCCTTCTGAGTATGCAAAGAAACAGGATTTGCTGTTACCAGCAACTGCCATTAGGAGAAATGCAACAACAACCAATAACATCTTGGTTCAAGAGTTGTTCCTCACCAGAGTTCACGATGTTCAGTGCTGTTTGCTGCACTAGCACTGCCTTCTCCTAATGGTTCACCTCCTGGGACTGCTAATGTTTCTTGAAGGAACTGAGGTCCCCAGCTCTGCAGTGGGCAAAATATCTCACCCCTGTCATTGGTGGCATATTGAACTCTGCTGTAAAGCACAATGCTTAACTTCAATTTCAACCTGTTGCACCTTTTCTACCTACTTGAGTATATCCGGTCAGATGCTCTGCACTTGCTCAAAAATAAAATCAGGAACGCCCTTCTGAAACTAACAAAAACATAGTTGCCACTTTCAGACAGATACCAGTTGGTCTATCAGTCATAGATATGGCTCTTGAATAAAGTTCACATCGACTTTACTAGCACAGACCTTCCCTCCCACATGGAGTATGTCCCACAGCCATATCAGTATCTGCACCAGCATCTAGGGATCACTTCCAAGTATCCCTGGCAAGATCTCAATTCTCATCCTGTGGCATCTAAAATGAAAAATAAATACATCATCCTCCAGAAACCATCCTACATCCAGCAAGTCAGGGATAGTCAGAGAGTCCACTCCATTCCATCTCCACTTTGCATTTACCTTTACTTGTTATGGCAAACCTAGAAAACTTAAACTGTGAAGCATACTTTATTCTTCACATTGTTTCATTTATAGAGAGGAATAAAAATCCTTTTGGCTGGTTAACTTTGTTGAAACATCAGAATCTGAAATACAGTAAGATATTCTGCTATACATCAGATCTGACAACAGTGCTAAAGCCTGAATAATTTGAGATGAGCAAAGGAGCCAAACAAAACCCATTATGTGTCAGGGTTATTTCTTCACATTCCAAATCTGATGAGAACTAGCACGTGTCCAGAGTCCCACTGTTTCCTACATTTGTCAGTTAGTGTTAACAGGTTGGTGTTTAACTGTATTTTTATGCATTTGACACCATTGTAATTAGATCTGCAAGTGGAATGAAGAAAATGAAGGTGCAGGGGATTGGCAACACATCCACTTTCCACAGAAGAGTCCCAGGCAGTTTCTTGAGCTTCTTTCGACAAATCAGTCTTTAACACAAAATTTGAACTCTCACTATTATTAACCAGGATCTTTAAAGCACCACAGGATGGTACAGAAAGGCTGAGAAGACAACTGCAGAGGGGTGTAATCTCCTTTGGAATTTGCCTTTACTGGCGGGAAACTTAAAAGACAGTAGTTTCATTTTCAAAAATCAGGTAAGGAAAGGCAACCACAAATGTGTCACAGAACTACCTTGCAAAAGCCCTGAAATCACAAAGAATTGCCTGTTGGGGTGCCAGTGGCATCTGGATTTCTCTTTTTTGCTTCCTTCACTGTCCCCCAACAACTCAAGATTACCCAGCCAATACATTATCCAAACAAAGAATGCTTACAAAGCCTTCTGGACAACACAGCACTAGAAGAGGTTCAGAAGTAAAACTTAATTATATGTGTGCAGTACTGAAAAAGCAGCAATAAAAACCAGAAAGAGTACCCCAGTGCAGGGACTACCAAAACCCACTGGTGTCCTCAAGAAATGGAGCAGCCTTGGATGGATATGCAGAATCCAGAACCACACTGCCTTCTGCCTCTCTCCCACTTATTCATCCTTTTAATGTCTTTTATCAAAGCAAATAAGCAGCACAGAAGAAATGGAGTGAGGAGTATGGTACTCAGGTGAATATTAGAAACATGCAGAAATACAAGCAACTCTAAGAGCAAAAGATTGAAGAGATTTACAGAGATTAATATTAACTAGAGAAAAATCCTCTGGCTTTGGAGGAATAAGCAGATGCTTTGTTCGTTGTGGGCCAGACACATGATCTGAAGTAGAAGGTACAAGATACTTTTGGAGGGACAGAGAGGAACAGAAAACCAAAAACAACATAAGAGGCAGGAGCTACACTAAATAAGGTGCTATACTGGAGAACAAGGCAACCACCATTCAAAAATGGATGAAGGCAGACTGTAGGCTACCAAAGTTAGATTAAAATGGATAAAAAGCTGAACCACAGTAGAAATCCTTTTAAAGATGCATTTTATAAAATGCAAGAGCCTAGCAGTGACCAGTACATACTCCTGAGGAGTTGCCATTTGACTTAAATGACCTGTTGGGTGGTATTCTAGGAGGCCTCAAGAGTTACTCCTCCTTTTCTAGAGAGGGTGCCTGCCACAGAAGAAGTTACGGGCAGATTAAGGATGGCAAAGTTCATGCAGTGTTCCCCTCAAAACCCCAAGCCTGGCCCCTCTAGCACTAACACAGGCTTTGCAGGCAGCACAGCAGAAAGCCTGGTCTCCTCTGCACCCTGGTGAGCACTGCTTTAGGTAGCACAGGGAATTGTGAGCTGCAAGTCCTGGGGATTATTCTGGGTGATGCTATCCATCTACCAAAAATTAGCAGAGAAATTATTTTTCTGAAATCAGTAGCAGTCTTTCCTTTGCTCCAGCAGGAACTAAGACCAGGTTATAATGTATGAACATAGTTCAGAAATAGTATTGGCACAGCTTACCAATTAATCAAAACTAGAAGGTATCACACAAAATCTTGGGATGAGTTTGGATTAAGGCCAGCAGTAACACTCAGAATCCCAGTTTTTCCTGAGTCTCCAAGAATGTGGAGCAGCCCTCAAGTGACTGACTGACCCTCAAGCTCTTGATGGAGCTCCACATTTTTAGCTATACGCCTGAAGGCAGGTTTGAACAAATCTACCAAGGAAGAGCAAATCTATACAAGGAAGAGCAATGTGTGTATGAGCTCTCTTGTTCTGGGGATCCAACAGTAAAATAGCACCATTCTATGGCATTAAACCAATGTCATCAAAAACCCCAGCACAGGGAGCTGTAGACACTTCATGCATCTTCCACACTGACACTGACATGCCTCTTCACTTTGTTATTACATAGTTCACCTGTAGCTTCCAGGACAGCCACTACCTCTATACCTTGCTATTTTTTGTAACTATTTTCCAAATTTCAAGTGAGACCATGGCAGGAGCCATGAAAATTCACATTCTGTCCTTCACAGCCAACATGGAACATCCACTTAGAAGGAAAGGCAGATGTAAAAGAATTTGGATTTAAGTGACAAGCAAATATGTGTGTTCTTTATGGCCATTTCCAAACTCATTTATCAGAGAGTCGTTCCTCGTGTACAGTATTACCCATAGCAAAAAAATCTTCTTTCAAACAAAGCCCTGTTACTACATAATTATACTCTGTTTGCACTGTACCTTCAACTTCATCAGCTCTATCATCTACCTAAGCAGACTTTTCCATTCCTGGGGACAAGACATAGCAGTGTCTTCTAATACAAAGAAGCAAATGGGAGCAGCAAGAACTTCAGGGACCAATTATCATGCAAGCAACAAGCCCTTCCTTTAATACAATCTGCAATGCTTATATGGCATCACCACATCTTTCCAAAAGCCAAGTTTAAAATTAAAATTAAAAAAAAAAACAACCCAACAAAAAAAACCCAACAAAAAAAACCTCATGGAAAGAACATGTATTTTGTTGCTTTGAACTGTGTCCAGCATGCACAACGATCCTTCCTGAGATGTGTGTAAGAGATACACTTCAAAAAGGAATACAAGCCATTTATTTGCTATATTAGCTTGTACTCAGAAGAGTAATCTGATATTCCAGAGAAAGGCGGACTTTCCAATACATCTCATAGTCCCTAGCAAAAGGAATAAAGGCATTTTGGCATGAGGGGTAAGGCCAGCACAAGGGAGGGTGTCAAGGAGGGTGTCAAGCCACACTTTGGCAGCAGAGCTGGCCTACTGTGTACAGCAGCCCGTGGCCCAAGAGCACTTAGATATACAAACACTATCACACGAGCTCACTGCTGCTCCCCACCTTGCACTGCCTTGCATCTCTCACCCCAAGCTCTAACAATAGGATTCTGGTTAGTGCATGTTCCTGGTTTTTTCTCCATTTGCCATATCAAATCAGGAATGTTGTGCAGTGGGAATAATGCAGAGCATGAGGGCTGACAGCATTCCTGCTCTAATCAGTCAGCTTCTGCTCTGCCTCTTTTTCCTCTCTCTGACAGGCACACCTGCCAATTTCTGCCCAGAGGAATGCTGGTATGTGCTGGATATGGTTAATAGGTGATACCTCCTCCTTCTTTAGGCCCCCAGTTACCTTTAGAGCTGCAACATGCATGCTGTCTAACAGGAAAAAATCAGTACCTTAGCCCCCATCTTTCTTCAGCCATAGGAAATGAAATGGATGGATGGATGGATGGATGGATGGATGGATGGATGAACAGTAGAAAGGACACCACTGCTGTCAGGACTACATACTCCAGTTCCTTATGCCAATCCATAAGGAGATGGACAATGCAGTAAAATAGGAAAAGACACCAGAAGCATAAGGAAGGCTGCAGTGCACGCAGACCCATCACCAACACTGAGATCAGTGGGCCAGCACAAGCACTGGCACTGTGGGTGAATGGGATGACAAAATCTTCTCACTCAGGCCCTGTCTACAGTCAGACCTGGAGATTTCAAAGACTGTTTGTATATGACTTGTACAAGGCTCTTTTAAGAGAAGCCCAGGTATCTCACAGAGCTGTGTTAGAGCCAGGACAGAGCCATTCTGCCTTTGCATGGTGCTTTCAGCTGAGAAGCTTTTGCAGATGGTCATGGTCCTCTGCAGCATCAGTGCCTTGCCCTGCTCATGCCACCCAGCAACTGCTTAGTTCTGAGAGCCTGGTTTTACATTGAGAAGCTTAACTCTTGTGAGGAGTTTCCACTCTTTACAGCTGTAGGAAATGACTTAAAACAAACAAAGCATTTCAGAAATATGAAGCATGAGTTAGGGATTTTTGAGAGCCAGAGTTCACATATCCCCATTGTGTGTCCTTTTGAGAACATTTTAAATATTCCAAGGACTCTGGCAGGCTTGAAGTGTGCATGGCAATAAGGACCATCAAAGCACTTGCAGCAGCCATACTACAAGCAAAGTCAGACCAGAGAATTGAGTAATCATGACTAAAACATGATCATACAGTCAGCTCCCCTCAGGATTAGAAACACAATGAAATCTTCATAGAGGAAAAAAAAATCAGGAATGCAACAACCTGATTGCAGCCTCTTGCATGGCAACAGGAAAACACCAAGTCTTTAAGCAAAAGATGCTACTTTGAAACTGAGGTATCATTAAAAAAATTAAAATTACTCTAAATGCAAAATAGCATTTAGACTCTGCTACAAAATATTGCTAGGAAGGTCATGGATACCAGAGTATGACCTCTATAAAAATCTAATGTAAAGTATGTCAAGGAGAAGGCTCAAAATCTTAAATGCCTGTGGGAATTCCTTTCTGGCCTTGGGTGAATTTTCATTCTCTGTGCTTCTCATCTGTAACAGAGCAATCATTCACACTTTGAAGCCAAATGGAAACTGACCCCACAAACACTGACTGCAAAGTCAGGCCCTAATGTTTAGAAAATAAGGAATTTGTAAGATGACTTTCATGATTCATCTATCCAACAGTACCAAAATTGCTGATCAATAACATCATTTGCACAGCCAAGGAAGGAATGCCAATGAGACTTGATACAACAGTGTGCCTCTCTTGTTATAGCTTTGTTTGCACCTGCATATTGACCCCAGTGCAGTAAAGGCGTAAAGACAGGAACACCTTTTACCTACTAATCCTGGAAGTTACTGATACTGGAAGTAGCAGAGGAGAAAATGTTACAACTGAACTTCATCAGCAGGCCATTCTTCCCTTGCTCACCAACATGACATTCACAAGAAAGTCACCAGAAAACTCAGGATAAGAATTTTGTTTTAGTGTAACTTCACAGAGACTTTTCATGGTTACCCTTTAGTTTATTTTTTCCATTAATAATTGTGACTGCAATTTAGCTATAAGAATGGCTTTGAAAACATACCTTCTCTATTCCCATTTATTTCTACAGCTGCAGAATTATATTGTTCAACTTTTCTTTCTTAAGTGGATTTCCTTTGGCTTTGACTCCCATTTAATAAAGTGATGATGAGTCTACTGAAAACAGCCTTTGCAGTTTCAGTGGATTAATAGGGTAAAGCCTAACTTGATTGAAAAATAACTTTGCTCCATGTTGCTTTACTGCCAGTCAGCTCACACTATTGCCTACAGCTGTGTCTGGCTGACAGACCAGTAATTTCACTTTTTGTTTGTTTTCAAACGGCCAGCAACAGCAAAACCAATAACATGAACATTCTTCATCTTCTGTGGTGTGTGCAGAGTAGCTGGGAACCCTGTAAGTTTAGACACATTGTCAGAAAAGGGCTTTGCTGCTCTGCTGGAGATCAGCAGTTGATAAAAGCAAAGAAAGCGTGTATGGACCAAACAGCAAGGTAATTACTCACAATTCCATGCCAGATGGAACACGTGGCTGGCAATTAAGTACAAAAAGCTTGTCAGAAATCCCTAAGCACATAATTTAATCAGGATTTGATGCTATGACACCACAACCTGCTGCATACCTCTTGAAGGTCTGCAGAGCCTTCATTCCTCACTCATCTCACATCCTGCAGCATTCTGGGCACAGCTGTGTCCCAGAGCTCTTCCTTGACAGCACCCACAGCTCAAGACAGGCATTAGGATTTAGCCTTTATTTGTCCACTAGAATAAACAGATTTAATCTGTAGATCATCTCATTATAAATAAAATAATAAATAACAGTTCTTTCAACATTGAAAAGGTTTAATTTTATAGCTGTTTTTTGTAGGATGGTCACATTAAACCTCACATGTGTAAGCAAACAAAGACACTTTGACATTAACAGATGAGAAGAAAGGACCATGGGTCATTCAAATTCCCAAGTCCAATCTTGTCTGCCTCTCCTACCTTGGCCAAAAAATTAAAAAATGGAGATAACTGTTGACTTTTACAAATGCCAGTATTGGCATATATGTCTCTGCTGGAAAAATAATAATCAACTGATTTACTTCTATGACACTAAACACAGCATTTTAAAGCTTAATTATATAAATCCTTCCACTTAGAGACTTCCAGGCCAAAACTCTCTCCATTTAAAAAAAATTGGATAGAATCAGGTATACAAGTACAGCTAGATAGCAAAGGATGTATTTTTGTCATGGACAACATGCAAAAAATAAAAACTTTGTGTATATGAACAGATTATAATTTACAAAATAATGACAAAAAGTACTTAGACAATGTTCATAGTATTTACGATTTCAACAGAGACCTTGCATAAAGAACATAAACTTTGCTCAGTAAGTGAGATACAGCAGTCTTCTAGAGAACTTCACTGGTAAGGAAGGTACCAAGGGGTTAAGAGATAAAATCATCTGTCTTCAGAAGGAATTGACAGTCAAAGGAAAAGCTTTCTGCTGGTATAAACTGATCCTTTTCCTCTGGATTTTTAGAATAATTGAAATTATTCAATTTATAAAATTGATCCATGCAATTTCAAAGTAAAACATAAGAAATTATCACTATACTGATTTTACAAACAAGTTACATTTGATTGATTTGTCTGATGTCATACAAGAAGCCAAGTTATGTCTCAAGCCTTGCTCTTTTAAATCACACTTTGCATGGTATGCCAGGATATGCTTAGAAAGCACTGATTTGATTTGAGTTGCTGTGCAAGAGATGGATCTTTGAAATGCAGCTTGTGTGGGCCCTTTTCTTAATGAAATCCACTGAGATACTGAACTGCACAGTTAAAATAGGTTTTGCCATACAGGTTTGAAGCAAATGAATTTGGAGCAGAATGTACTTGCTATAAAAAGCAAGGGGAAAAAAAAGTCTTCAAACTTAACATTTGTCCCAAGAGTCACATAAAATTTCATGTCTCAGGGTTGTCTTCCAGGGAAACTAATGTTTCCCTGGAAACATGTTTCTAAATACAGTTGCTCCACTCACATCTTGTACTAACAGTTAGTTCTTCAAGTACAGAGATGGGCTAATCAATGCTGAGTTAGAATCCCTGAAACTTGCCCACTCTAGTCAAATCCCACAATTTCTCAGGATCCACCCATTTTTAATAAAGTAACAACATTATGTAACCAACATAACCTGTGGTTCAAGTTACTTCCAAAAGTCAATGCATGCAGGTCCTCATCTCATACTTTCGCAGTAGCCCTAAAACATTTTTGACCTCTGGCATCAAAACAGAGATGCACAACTAATTATACTCTTCAAGTCTGAGACAGCTGGGGCTCAGCCAGGTACCAGAGGCACTCCAGGAAAGGGACTGTATCCTGACTTCATGTCATGCCTGCCACCAGTCACTTCTAGAAGCAAGATGCAGAGCTGTGCAGTTAAGCTATGATGAATTACACATTTCTGAGGAGCCCCTGGGAACCAAAGGAGGTTCTGTGAAGCCACCATGGTGTGTGGTTTTCCTCCTTACCCAGGCACTAATGTAAGCATTAGTCCCAGTTTGCTCATGGATAAAGCATAAATGCTGGTGAATATTTCACTTCTAGAGTGCAAGAAGAAGGAGCTGCATATTTCCAGCACTCCTTCTGGTTACCCTGCATTGAACTTCTTGCCAATATCCACCTACAGCTAGGAGGCAGCGCTGGTCCTGGCATGTTTCCTAACAAGATCTCCAAGTTGCAGTGGGTTTGGCAGAGAGAATTGATGTCTGGTCTCTCTGGCTCTGAAAAAAAGTCGGTGGGTGATACCAGCCTTTGCCCTGTCATCTTTATGCTCTACCAGAACAGAGGTGCTGGAACACATCATGCTGATCTCCTGTGACTACTTACCTGGCAGATGGATACTTTCAGTGACAAACAATTCTTTTATCTTTTGATACAAGAGTGGTGGCAAGAGTAAGATTATTTGATCTCAAGAAATGAAGACTTAGGATTTGACAGAATAATTTTTCTCTTTGTGTGAGGTGTCTCATGAGTGGCACTGAGAGACTAATTTGCTGTCTTTCCCAGCAAAAGAACTTAGGAACATCAAATGAAAACACGAGGGCACAGGTTTAAAAACAAAACTAAAGGAATTACCTCTTCACATAGTTGCACTGTTGAAGTCCTCACAGCCAGACACTGAGGATTCAACACATTTAGTGAGAGCTTAAGGGGAGGCACAATCATGGAAGGAAAATTTACCCATGCTGTTCACCAGCAAATTTCCTCCTGGTTCTGGAAGTCCCTGTTTTGCAAATGGTTGCAGACTGGATCAGGAAATTGTGAAAACTCTTACCCTTATACTAACTAGGTACTTTGGCATTGTCAGAGAGAGACTCTTGGCTGGGCAGACCTTTGTGTGAGGATATGCCTCCAGCCCATTCTCCTATCAGGAACTGCAGTGCACAAATCTCAGCTGTGGGAAGGGTCAGAGAGAACCTGGGCTGAAGGCATGCTGGCATGTTCTAGGCTGAAGCAAAAGACCATTTTAGATAAAAGACCCTGGGAGGTAGAGAAAAAGTGAGAAACCTTTGCTTTTCCATGCTTGTATAGCAGTGGCAATGCAAGAGGCTTGGGTGTGGTTTTCCTTTTCACTATTGCCTGCTCTGTCCAGTCTACAGTAGGACTTACACCACTGCAGGTAAGTAGATTATTACCTGACATCAACTTACAGTCTTCATTGCACAACCTTGTATGGACCTACCCTTAATTGGACTGAAATATTAAAAAAAATAAATCAGGGAGAAAGAAGGACCTGGATAAAATAACCCTTTTGGCTTCCTACTCCAAGAGCCTTTCACTCACTTTTACTGGTAAAAACTAACATACCTTGTTAAAGTGAACTGCTTTTACAAATTACTTTGTTAATTTAAAATGAACTAACCTATTTATAAAACAGCTGGCCTTGTTAAACCAGCTATGAAAAATTTCTGCAGTGTATGTCTTAGACAGTGCAGCTATCACAGAGCCCATGGCTGGCAGACAAGTATTGTCATCAGACACACAGAAAAACCCCTACAGTAAGCATAAGAACCAAAATAAATAAATAGGTCTCCTGTCACACCCTGAAGGTTGCCACCACCCAGTGCTTGCCAAGGAAAGCACATTCCAGATACGGGGCCCTTCCTGACTGCCACAATTACTCCCAGAAACAGGTCTAATCCATCAGGCTCCAGATCTCTATGGGAAATCAAAAGCCAGAAATAAAGCCAGGAAAGTAACACAAAATTATTCTCAGATAGGTCACCACAGAGAATATTTTTAAACCAGAAACAGTCTGTTCAATATGGACTAGAAGCAAAGAGCAGTTACTTTCTCTTACCCTCATAATGACACTATTTCACTGATGCCAACATCCTCTGGAGATTTATTTGTCCATCCCCTTGTAGATCTGTCTATCTTAGCCTGACCCCTAATTCCTTCCTGGAGATCAGAAAATGACACTCCTGCCTACTTTGCCTAGGACTGTGTCTGCTTTCCCTTGAGCTGACTAGGCTGTATGAACACTCCTCTTCTTTTCCTCCCTTCATCAGGAGACCTTTTTGTAGGGAAGCAGGTTTGCTGAGCAGCTAGGGATATGGAAAACACAACTATTAAAGGTTTTCCGAACAGTGCAACTACTTGACAAACAAGGTCACCATTGTACTTACCTGCTCTAAAAAGGAAATTCTACAACATAACTGAGTGTTTGTAAAGAAACCTGCTGCTTCCAGGCATGTCAGCACCTGCTGTTCTTGCCTTTGGAGCATCCTGGTACTTTTGGAATAAGCTCTGGGCAAAAGTTATCAGTCAAAGACAAGAAGAAAGAATTTTAAGCAAAGAATTTGACTCTGATAAATTCTGTGGGTATGGTGATATATGAGAATGTTCTTTCAATTCAAAGTATCTCATTACTACCTCTGTTCTTTCTTGAGAGGGAAAAAAAAAGGTGTTTCTTAACTGGCTTTTTTTTTTTCAGGAGTTGTGCCTGGAGCAAAAGAGAATGTCACAGTTATCAAAAAGGACTCTGTTCTTACTGAGGAAGCAGCTCAGTCCACAAGCAACTACTCATGACCTATGCACAAGGTGCATATCCAAGCACTTTTCCCACAAAGCCACCTGTGCTGCACCCTCAAGGACACATTCCCTTCAGTCTATCTGCCACCCCTTGCAGCTCCTGGGCAGAAACTTCTCACACTGTAGAACTGAAACCTCAGATGATCTGCACTGGTCTGGACACACTCATCAGTAGTTTCTTATGGCTTGGAGACTTTGTGTTCACTTCAGATATAGAGGTGAGAAGGTAGAATTGGTTTGCATTAAGGAATGCTGTCAGCAATCCAATTTTGGAGAAGACCTTTCTTTAAAAAGTTTATTGTTTCCAAGCTGCAACACTGATCAATGAGAAGTTGATGGCCATTTATGGCACACCTGAATTTTTGCCCCAAGTTTGGAAACACCAACTCATGCTTTACCTTTAAGTGCACGGTTCTTGCTTGAAATTGTACAAAAATGTCCCTGAAACCAAGTTACACTGTCCGCGCTGTCTGTACTGAAGAGGTTCACAGGTGTTCTAGCTGGCTCTGCAGAGCAGTGTGCTCATTCTGGCTGAATGCTCATTCCAGTGAAACCCTCTGCCCTGAGTGGAGTTGGTGGCATGAGCGGTATCAGACATATCAGTCCTTGGAAATGGATCATTTTTGCCCTCTACTCTAGAGGGATCATTTTTGCCCTGCTTTAGAGAAACAAGAGAGTTCCTCCCTCGTTAGGCAGCTCCAGGCCCAGTGAGGCCTGGTTCAAACCCTCATGTCCTCTGGGCGCCGTTCACAGGTGCCCGTCCTTGTGCTGCCCACGGCTCCTGCCAGCGTCCCAGATCTGCACCCTCCTGGCAGCTCCTCTCACAGCCACAGAGGCGCTCACAGCTAACCCGGTTCTCTCAAACCGATCCCCTTGGCTGAATCCCCTGTTCTGTCGAACCCATCCCTTGGCTGAACCCCTGGTTCTCTCGAACCGATCCCTTGGCTGAACCCCTGTTCTGTCGAACCAATCCCTTGGCTGATCCCCCGTTCTGTCAAACCGATCCCCTTGGCTGAACCCCCTGTTCTGTCGAACCGAATCCCTTGGCTGAACCCCCTGTTCTGTCGAACCCATCCCTCGGCTGATCCCCTGTTCTATTGAACCGATCCCTTGGCTGAACCCCTGTTCTGTCAAACTGATCCCCTCGGCTGATACCCTGTTCTGTCGAACCGATTCCCTTGGCTGATCCCGTTCTCTCAAACCGATCCCCTTGGCTGAACCTCTGTTCTCTCGAACCAATCCCCTTGGCTGAACCCCCTGTGCAGCCTCCGTGGCCCAGCCCCAGCAGCAGTGCAGGGCCGTGGGGGCAGAGCAGCTCCCGCAGCAGCGGTGCCACGGCTGGAGTGCCAGCCTGCCCCAGGGCTGCCGGCCCCAGGGCTGCCCAAGGCACCTCTGCCAGCCTGGGCCACGGGGAGCTGCCCTCCTCCCTCCCAAAATCCTCCCAAACTGCAAGGACAAGTTTTACTCCGTGCTTCACATGCCGCTGTCCAACATACGCACGCTGGATAAGATGCTACTTTTTCTGTCTTTCTTAATCTCTTTGAGCTCCTTTAATTGCAGCCTGGAAGCTTTTTCCACATTAGTGGCTGGCATTATTTTATCCTTTCCCTGAAGAGTTCATCTGCCTTTGCAATTTACAGGCATTTCTCTAGGGCTGAATTTCAATTTTTCCTGGGATATGGAGTCACATATTCCACAGAATATCCCACCATCTCCTGCTTCCTGAGTCAAGTCAGGAAAAAAAAAGCGTACTTCTCTCACCCCAAGAAGTACACTCTATCCCATTAAAAATTGATGCTGCATGTACTTTGAACAGCAGAAATAAATCCTGCAGATTCACCAGTTTGTCATTTGCTCCCCCATTCTACCACTAGACAATAATATTAAGTGAGGGTTTTTAATTACTTTTTTTTTCCCCTATGGTCCTCTCTGCACTCAGGCTTTGTACTGTTTCCAGATGCAAGCAAGCATTATTTGCCAAGGAGCCCCTTTTTCCAAGTAGTTTCTGCTGGATGCACAGCCCTTCTAGTTATTGTTACTTTCCTTTCCTGTTCTATTCTTTACTTGTTAAATTGATTATTTCATTCTATTACACATACCAAGTACCAGAAAATATAATGTTGATGAGAAAAGATGAGAAAAAGCTGGTTTCAGAAACACCTCAGACTAATTCCAAGACCAGCTTGTCTTGTGTCTCACTAGCTGCACACAGACTCTTGTGGGGCTCTCCAAATTCCTCCCCTCTGTAACCTTTCTTCCTCAAATTTGAATGCAAATTGCTTCCTGTTGCTTTTGAGCAGTTCTTGTGTTTCCTCATAAGCACGCTGCATCTCTGTCTCTTCTCCAGGTTTGATAATTTGACCTTCAGTAGGCACAGTTTGAGTAGCAAGGAAAAAATGTAAGTGCAAATCACAGGCACTTTCATTTTTTCTTCATGCATATGAAAGGCAGATGGAAAAGCAAGCACAGCAGACCAATATTATAAATAATTCAGGGACATGAAAGGTTCCTCTACAGAGGCATCATTATGTTTTAAACTGCTTTCAGTTTAAATGTTTTCAACAATTAGGAAACAGCTGTGAAGGCCACTTTTAAAAGCATCACTCTCATCAATAAGCCCAGTGTTCCTCAGCTGACTAAATGGGTTTTTTTTTTTTAGGATTTCCAAAAGGACCACTGACTCCTGTTGTATAATTGAGGTACAACTCCTTTATAAGATTAATCAGCAGCTCAGAGTTTGTGGGAAATGTACAAGTGTGATACATCCAAAAGAACCATGCAACTGTAGTGAGATGGAAAATAACAGTTTCCATGCTAAAGTGATTCTGGGTGAAAGGAAGGAAGAAAGAAAAGGAAGCATTTAAGCACATTATTAAGTAAACAGCAGTCTGTAGATTTTATCTTTGGAGTAATGTCAGCATCTCAGATATTTTTGTAGCTCCAAAGATGACTATCCAACTCAATTCACTGAACCATTAAGCTTCTGTAAGTTTTGGTTAAAGTTACACTGACCTATCAATTGCTTTTTGAAAATGCAGAGTGTACTGAGTTTTACTGAACCGTAATCCATTAGATCTGTTGACTTTTTAAACTAGTTCATTCTCTCTGCATATCAGAATGAACTTTGTTATTACAAATCCCCAAATCTAATACTATTACATGCAAAATATCCTTAAACTGTGACTGGGATATAAGATCTGCACAGCCACATCTGCAGAGACACCTGAGACTCCTCTTCTGGCACAGAGGCAGGAAAAGGAAAAGGAGGTGCCACAGGGAGACTGGTGGTGCTCACAGGAAAGGACAGATATCCTGGTGCACCTCTGGGGCCAAAAGCATTCTTTGAAGATTTCAGGTCCCCTACATGTTAGGAGCCCAAGCCATGTACCTGTTGCCTAGCAAACCACTGAAATTATTCACTGAGTATTTCTTTAGTAAGCTGCCAGTGTTTTCTGGATGTGTTTATTTAATTGTTTTAAATAGGATAGTTTCATCATCTCCTGTTCCTTCGTCAGTTTAGCTTTTATGCTGCATTCTGAAAAAGCTGAAGTACTTGCTCAAAGCTTTCAGAAAAATGCACTCCTACCCTTTCAAAAAATGTCATTTTTAAACATTTATTGATGTTCCAAAACTCATGACAAGAAACACAATTAGAGACACTGTAATTTTCCCCATATGCATTCAATCTCTCTATTCCCCATGGTAGCTTGGATCCCAAGTGTTGGTTATGTAATTTTCCCAGAAAATCATTCAAAAGGATACTCCTAATGATGGGTTGAGGCTGTTTTCCCTAGCCAAGAGTTTGCCTCCTAAAACCTTTGCAGAGCAAAGAAAATTTTTAGTTCATTTTCATTATCTTCAGAAATAAACATAATAACTTAATAACATAAGAAGCAAAGAACACCACCGTAGTTCAACAGTACAGTAAATCCATCCTAAAGCTTGTTGAAACCAATTTTTTTTTAAACCCACATCATACAAAATGCCAAACTAATATAATCTTAACCTAGCAGCTTTGTTATGTAAAAAAAAAAAAAAAAAGTTGGACGTTAACTTCAGATCTTCAAGTTTTGGATCACATCAGTTATGTCTGGTGTTCTGCAGCCAGCAGGTCAGAGCAGTGCAGAGCTGTCAAACTCTTCATTGCACATTCTGGCAAATGCAGCAGAAAAGTAAATGTGAGCCCATATGTGATTTCAGTTACCTCTGCATTGTTTCATTGTACAGTAACAACATATAATCTATTAACTGCAAAAATAACTCCTGGTTTTAATGGGCTGGGGCAGTAGGATACACTTCCCTCCTGAGTTAGGCTGTGCATCAGCCTGTGCATTGCATCCTGGCACCCACCAAAAGGAGGGAAACACTTAATGACAAATCTGTTCGTGTCTCATCTTGTATTTTAGCACAGCCAGTTGCAATCCAACCCAGGACAGCCTCAGACTTCCTTTTATACCCACTGAGGGGACCTGAATGCACAGCAAGAAGAGCAGATTCTGCCTGTCTCATTTTGCCCTCAGTTCCTTCCCCATGAGGGTCTGGAAGAAAACTAAAGCCCTTATGCCTATAAGTAGGGTGGCTGTGGAATGCCTGGATCAGAGCTTATTTGCAAGGGGATATTCTCATTGTTTTCAAAAGCAAAAAAAGTTTTGTTTGCTACTTTTAATGTGACTGTCATACTTGAATATAACTCAATCATGTAATTTGTTATAGCCTATTCTTGAAAACAGAGGTTGTAACTAAAATATTATTCTTTAACTTAGAAGCATCCATGTAGTTAGATTTAAATCTCCATCCTAGGAAGCAATCAAAAGCAGAAATGCAGGAATGGAGAAATGCCTGCCTACAGCAGGCTTCATCAGCCAACATGTATCTCATGACAGAGCTGCAAGTCTGCAATACCCCATCAGGTAGAAGAGACCCAGAATGACAATTTGCTTTCCTCTCCATCCTTTAGTGCTACAGGACTAAATGTGCCATGCAGTCCCGTATGTGTTTTTCCCTACCTTTATCATGGATTCGTGATTTACATACCCAATGAGAGCATGCAGACAGCTCTTGTGCAATGATTTGCCTAATGTTCCCCATCAGCTCACAGACTCAAATGGCTGGGTGTGGGGGAGATGGAGAAGCAGCCTAAATCCTCCTGTAATTCTGTGGGAAACCAGATGCAGGATTTGATGCCAGCTCAAGTTAACCTGATGGACAAAAGGGTTTATTTTAACTTGGTCACTCGATCCAATTCACTGCACAGTCACACAAACACTTGTGCCTGTATGAGCCAAGGGGGAAAAGGGTGTGTTATAGCTCTGCCTGTCTTGGCAGCAGCACTGGATTATTTCTACTTAAACTGTATGTTAAAGTATGTTTTAACAGCCCTTGAGCCATTTTATTTAGTCTCTTGAGTCACACATACATCACACAGATTTTTGCTGCTGTCCAGACTGGAGACACTTCATAAACAAAGCAAGAGTCCTCATACAGGAGGGAAAATCATGGCATGTCTAACAAAATACTCAGCTATCCAATGGCTGCTTACAAAGGTTGTATTTTCAGAAATAGTTGCAGTTTGGTAGTTAAAGGACTGCTGAGGTATGACACCAATATGAGAGAAGCAAACAAATGACTTTGTTTTCATGCCCCACTCTTCCTACCTTCCACAAGCATTTTGGAAGGTCTCAGGATGAGAAGTAAAATTTTGATTGTGTGTCTATGAAAAAAACAGCTGACAAAACCTTTAAATTCTTGAGATTCTTAAAAGCATTCAAAAATGTAACCTAGAGCTGTGATAAAGACCAGGTATGTGTAATGTCTGTCAACAGGTTGACTGTCCATTCTCTCCTCTGTATTTGCAAGGTCTGCACTACAAGAAAAGTCCCTATTTTAAGAGTTTCTTCATTTTCTCTCTCCCTAATACCTACCTTTACCTATCCAGTGATAAGCAACAGAAAAAAAGTACATATTGTGTTGATTTACAACATCTAAATTACACATTTTTTTAGCTGCTCATCCCAGTCCTACTCCCAGTGATGTAAATGGAGGACTTTGTTTTGCACAAGTGTTGGAGACGTAAGGATCAATAACCATCTTCCTCCTTGCCTGCTTTGCATTGTTCATTCCTGGCTCTGTTTTGCTGGTGCCGATTTCCCCATTCAGTCTTTGATCTTGGCTGTAATCTTGGCACAGGGTTATCTCTTACTCTTCCCTTCCCTGTTCATTCTTTCCATCTCACAGCTGATAAAGTGGTGCAGCTCTATAGAGGTAGTTCCTTTTCTTATCAGACAACAATTTGGAAAAACAGAGTAATCATAACCCATTTCTGATGCTGCTGTGTGATAGCTGTGGTTAGGGGAGCAATACACATACCTAGTCATTTCAGCTATAACATTTCAGGCCAGCACAAGACAAACACAACACCCCTCAGGCATCTCTGCATTATGCTGCCCAAAGGCAGCAGCTGATGCACCATCTCAGGAGGCCTGACAGCAGCATTCAGTCCTTGCTCATGCATTAAATATCAGAATCACAAGGGGCTGCTACCTTTTAAACCCAGCTCACCATAAAAGGATCCTCTCTCTTGGTTATTTCATAGCTGAAGGAATGAATAATTAAAAGGCAGCAGGTATTCTTCACCAGAACTAAATCTTTAGCTAGGAGCAGAACAACATCCAGCAGAACCAGATTTCATATACAAGAAAGAGCTTAGACAAGGCAAAGGTCCCTTGGACATATGCAGAGCAGGCTGGCAGCAGAGGTCTGCTGTGCAGAGCACACCCACTGATCCTGAGACACTCTGGCTCTCAGCTGGGGAATGTTTGTCACAGGCATCCCTGCCATCTGCAGGACTCTCACAATTGTCCTGTTTTCACTGTTCTGGTGGCACATCACAGGCAGAGGAGGATTCCCTCCTTTTCAGTTTAATTTTACAAGCTGCTCCAGGATGAAATGTGCCTGAGCTGAGCTCAGGGTGTGGGATTTGACTGGCATTTGCTGCAAGATGCCATATCAGTGGAAATGAAACAAACTCATCTTGTTCCAGTGACTTAATGCTGCACAAACAGAAGATAGTTAAATACAGACCATGGCTGAAGAATCATTTTCCATAGGTAAAGCCTACTAAAGCCCCTGCTCTCAGCAAAGCTGTAAAGCTTGCTGCTAGCTGACATCCCTGACAGCTTCTCCAAGGGGGCTTGGTGCTGCCAGCTATGCTGGGGCACAGTGGGATGGACTGAGCACTCATGGAATGATCCACACCTACCCAGGTAGGGTGGGAGGTGCAACAAATGCTTCTCCAGCCCAGAAATCTCTGTGTCACAGCCCCACGATGGAGGCTGGCTCTGCTGCCCACAGACATGTATGATGTCCATGGTAGAGCTGGCAGCTGCACTTTCCTCCTTAACTGCCTGACAGCTCTGAAGTGCCAGTGGCACAGTCAGAATTCCTCTTACCCTTATTAGTGCAGGAAAAGTACTATGGATACACCTCAAGCTAAGAAGTGGATCTATCATTTGAGATAAGGATGTAAAAAGAAAAATAAGAGAACAACTTTTGATGACAAAGTCCCTTTGAATAGTCAGCTTGCTAAACAGAACTAAAACACCTGAAGGCTGATCATGGCAGAGTCCTGTCTGCCTCCACTTGGGAGCCCTCATCCTTGTAGGATGAAGTGTTTCAGCATCAGTCACAATGAATATTCTCCAAAGAGTGACCACACTGCAGTTGGCATTTGCTGGCTGTGGAAGGGCAGCCCAAGGGGCAGTGGGCACAGGGCTCAGCTGCAGGTCTTGGCTTCTGGAAAGAAATTCCCAAGCACTTGCAGTACTGAATATCTTCCAAAAAGGGCAGGCAGTTCTATAACACTAAGAATAGGTGGCATAAAAATCACTTTTATTTCCTGCTTTGGTTCTTTTTAAAAGCTGGGCTATTTTAGACAAAGGAAAGTCATTGTTTTAATGATTGGTCAATACCCAATAACATTTTTCCTGCCTTAGTATATTCAACTTTTTTCAGGTCTCCTATGGAAGAGCAATCGGGCACATTTTAGGTAAAACTTTAGGATAAAACCACAGACAAATGCAAGTGCTCAGACAAACGCTTGTTCAGGAATGCACCATCTCTCAGGCAAGTGCCCTTCCACAGCCAGTAAATGTCAACTGCAGTATGATTGCTCCTTGGAGAAGATTGGCCATGACTAACACTGAAACATGGAAGGCAATGACCTTCCCAATGTAAGCTACAAACTGGCTTCACTTATGCACAGTCAAGGTGCATTGTTGGGTTATTTTCAGCTTTCAGGTGTACTGGCACCTTTTGGATTCACGGTAACAGCCACGTCCGTATCAGCTGCACTGCAAGCCCCACAGCTGCTTCCCAGCCTCTGCCGCTGCAAGGGGTTGGTCTCGCCAAGGTGGAGATGGTTTTGCCTTCTGAACTCCATGAGCTTCACATTGACCTAGTCACCAAGTTTATCCCTGTGGATTTAGGCTCTCTGATTTGCTGTTGCCACCCCTAATTTAGTGTAGTTTACACATTTGAGGAAGGCACACTCTGTGCTGATGGAAGTGTCGAGCAACGTGGACTCCAGCAGAGTACGCTGCTCACTACTTGGTGCCAGCTGGATGTCAGCCCTTTGATCTCCTGGAGTCCAGCCGAGGGTGGTCCCAGCAGATTCCAACCCATCTAACAATCTGTTCCACCAGATTGTGACTGCAGTACCAGAAAGACCATTTCCCACTGGCAGAATTTGGCAGCTTTGAATCTTTCCTACATTGGCAAGGATGAAAATATGCAGATGGAAAGAGAACCCATGGTATCTCTGAATTAAAATTTTAAAGTCCAAAGGCATCTGAGATCTGGGATTGGAAAGGTCAGCATTAAACTGTACCACAAATTTACCAACACAAGCTACCTTTGTGGCCTTTAGCTTCTGAAAGAGGATGATGATGTTCACAGATGAAACTGAGGTCCAGCACAAATTAAAGCACATGTTATGAAAAACTTGCAAGAGCTGATTAATTCCCAATGCCAGTGACTGTGATTTAAGCAGTTTTCCAAAACCAAAGAACATCTCTTTAGTGAGGCCTCCTTAACAGTTAACAAGATCATGCTTTCCAGAAGATCACAGAACTTGTGAGAAGAGATCTTGTAGCTTTCAGCGAAGCCATTAAAAAGGAAGACTATCATACAGCCCAAAACTGAAGTAAAAAATAGAAGCAAAACCACACTGACTGACTCCAGTGAGAACTGGGTGTTCAGATGAAGAGATTACCATTTTGGGTGTACATACACAAATTAGCAATTAGGGGTAATTGCTTTCAGCTGCATTTTGATTTTTAAAAAAGTATTAATAACTTGTAATTAACATTAATTTAAAAACAGATGAAAGCCCATGTTGGTGCTGAGAGTAGACACGCCTGACAGAAAACAGCTACCTCATATGCAGTGCTGGTGGTTAGCTAGAATATTTCTTGTGTGTTCCGAAACCAAAATTACAACAGCTTTAATCTCTCTGTCTTCTCAGGCATTTCCTGGCCACTAATCTCTCCCTTTAACCATGGTCAGATCTTCAGCAGAAGTACCACAGAGGAAGAGACTCATTGTGCACAAGTATCAGCCAGACTGCTCCTCGGCACCCCCCAGACCTCATGCCGTGGCACCGGAGCTGCCGTGCCCGTGGGAGGCTCCACTGAACTCCAGGGCCAGCCTTGACCACACTGCCCTGTCCTGTGTGCTCCTCTGCTGCCACACAGAGAAAAGTGAAGAGATAAATGTAGCCAAGATTAAAGTCTTAAATGAGTGTGCTGGAAGATTTCCTCATAATTTGCCCTGACAGCGTTTCCTTTCTGGAAATAAAATCTGTGCAGCCCCAGGCAGCCCTGGCTGTGTTCTCCTGCACATCACCACGTGAGGCAAGCCCATACACAGGGGCTCCATGGGCAGGGCAGCCCCTTGGCTGGCCACACCCAGGTGAACCTTACCTTGTGCTTCCAGGGCAAACCAGTGAAGGGGCAGGGTGATGCTGGGGAAGAAGCTACTTGGCCATTACAGAGGTGTGGCTCCCCCAAGGTAAGTGAGGAGGTACATGGCACAGGGCACCCTGCCTGGTCAGCACTTCAGTCAAAGGCAAGTCCATCTCATGAGTCCCTTCCATAAGTTATACCTCAAGAATATAACTTTGAAGTTATATTTTCAAAAGTTTATCCATTTCCATACTTCACTCTTTAAAAGTATATTCCTGTTACAGGCTTAAATGCATCAGTCTTGTAGACTTGTTCCAAGGAATTGTGCTCCCAGCATCTGGTTACCCAAGCCATAAAACCTTTGTGCAGAGTGGTTTAGTATGCACTTCTCTGGATGGAATGCTGAATCACTACTGAATGCTAAATGTCCACTTGACACAGAACCTTATCTGGGTCAAATGGAAATGGACTTGGTGTTCTCAACAGTAGCCAACAGCACATATTTGTCAATAAACAGGACAAAGGCCAACAGGGACGGTTTCTCAGGTGAGCTCCAGATTATAAAACACTGGGCAATGCAAAAACCCCAAACTTCAAGACAGTGATGCACCTGTCCTACAGGGTATGTCCATTTCTATTAACTATATGCCCTCCTGTTGACTACTGTTGAATTTCTAGGGTTTTTTTCCCCCCTCACTGTAACCAGTAGTTCTATTTGGTCAAATGGGCAGCCTTCAACCAACAGAAGCATTTCTCAAGTTATCCAGCACTGCTTCCCTGAGCAGAATCATAAAATATTCTGAGTTGGAGGGGACAGGTATGGATCATTGAGTCCAACTCTTATGTGAATGGCCTCTACAGGGATCAAATCTGTGACCTCAGCATTATTAGCACCATGCTCCAACCAAATGAGCTAATTCCAGGGTCAGGTACTGATCTTCCCCACTGGGGCTGGAGCCATTGCCCAATTCCTGTCACCATTCCAGCACATCTCTGTGTTCACCAGATATCACCTTTCAGTGGTGGAGCTGAGCAGATTGAGGTCCCTGCAGTGTAACTGCTTGTGTAAGGATCATGTGACTTAAAAAAAAAGCCCTAAAAATAATAATTATTACTATGAAGCTCCAGCCTGGCATCCATTCTCCCAGCAGTGGAGAAGCTCAGAGATCTCATTTCATCTCAGTTTCCTGTAACTCCTATTTCTATAGTCTGAGGTTCAGGAACCTTTTATCAGGCTAGTTGCTTATAGTCCCTCTGAGGGGCTCAAACAGACTCAGAATAGAATTCAATCACTCCTATCACCAAAACTTAACAGCAAACAGGTTTCACTGTAAACAGGATTGGCAATACAGTATTCAGGCATTTTGAAGCTTCTTGGAGCACAGCTTTCCTCCCCACCCCACCCACTTTTGATTGTGATTTTCAGTTTAGCTCTGGAAAAAACATTTAAACTTTCCACACTCCCTCTATTCTACTGATTTTACAAGGAACACCTCCTTACCTGTTACAGACCATTAACAAAATGGCCTTTTTCTGCTTCCTCACCCTCCCCCACAGCATCTGGAGAAATGCTGCAAAGCTGTGAACCTCCTCAGACTCCACTGCCTGTTGCCCAGGAGCTGGAGAAGGCAAAGAAGAAGGTGTCCTCTGAGCAGTGGTGCAGGAAAACAGGAATTTCCCTTTAGGGATTGGCTGCAGAGAATTACCTGGTTGCTTAGAAACATGAGATTAACTACAGCTCAGTTTCACGCATGCACTTAAGGGGAGGCCGTAAATCAGCTTGGTGGGAGACTCAGGATGACTGGACTGCGGGGTGAGACCCTGGGTCACCATACAGGGTCACCACACAGGTCACCACACAGGTCACCACACAGGCTCAGGACAGGGGCAGACAGGGGGGAGGGTGTGTTTTCTGCTCCCCTTCCCAGGCTGTGTGAGCTCCCTTTGGTTTGCTGTGGAAAGTTTCTCAGTGCTGGGTTTCAGCCACCAGGATGAGAGTCAGTGATGGAGATCCACAGCCACATCACCTGTGCCAGGATTTCAGCTTTGATGACAATCAGTTGGGGGAATGCAGTTAGGGCAAAGCATCTGACAAGAAGCAGCAGATGAAATTTAAAGCAAATGATATTTTAAGTATAAACAAAAGTTACGTTAATTCTTGCACCTCTTAGTAAATAGTTTCTATGTGAGCTGCCAAAGCATCAGTGATTGGCAGAAATGAACACGCTGCCTATTTTCATCCTTCATACCTCAAGGAATTGGACAGAAAGGGTGATTAGCAACAGAGACCCAGCTGCTGCTTTGCTTACCCACCTTCACGTAACACAGAAGAAGGAAGAAACAATCTAGATGAAACAGACGTGGACTTAATCTCACACAGTTTATGGTCAAACCAGTTTAACGTGAAAAAGCACCACTGCTAACACAAACATGAGAACATAGCCCACAGAGTGTGCACAAGAGCTTTAATGAAGTCTCTGCAGGAAAAATTCTCTTCAAGTCTGACATAACAGGTCAAAGGACAGATGAACTGATATGTACCTATAAAGTACTAGAATTTGGAAAAAGATACTGACAAGTGTGCCTAATTTAGACTCTTTCACTTTCATTCACATTCATAGACACCAGCTCTCAGAAACAGAGGGGAAGGGATATTCTGTGCAGCACATACCCAGTAACCTTGTGCACAGGAGCCAGCAGTGTGGTTATCATTATTCTGGATAGTTATTACAAGTTGAGGGTTAATTATTAGCACAACTTAAAACCAAGGAGAGTTTGATCAGGCTGCATAGTTACACACACAAACACACACAAAGCTTCCACCCTGAAGTATTCCCCATCTCTTTACAGACAAGCTCAGCACAGTTTAGACATGTCCAAGGTGGCACACCATGCCAAGGCAGCAGTGATAGGGAGTCTGGAGCCAGGCAGCTCTTGAAGAGTCACACCTGCAGGAATAGGTGTTTGGGGGATTTTCACTGGTTGGTTTTTTGCAATACCACTTCAACGATTCTTCAAAAACCATTAGCATGACTACAACAAAGTTATGTTTTGAGTATTATTTGTAAGTTCTGCACACAAAAATTCGCTCCTTGACCTTGGATATTTTTTTCAGGGAGAAAGGACTAGAGTTACCTTCTGCTCCACATTTGCATCCTTTACAATGAAAAGCAGTGACCTCTCTGCAAGTACAGGTTTGCAAATATCAGCACTCTGATTTTTAGAGATTATTTAGAGATATTATTAGTGAATTCAAGCTAGTGGGATGGGAAAGGCCAAGGGAATGAAACAACAATCGAAAGCTGCAATCATCTGACAAGATTCTTTTGTAGGTTATCAGATTTGGTAGAGTAGTTCTTTTTCCACAGCAAAATGCTCTTTGGGCCTACATGAGCCATCATAACCAAGGGTCTTTTTCACTTAATTGTCCTGTCAATTCAGCATTAACTTGATGGACTCAGTTATAACAAATAGTTTTACCTGTGCATAAGCACTTGATATTCAATCTGCATTCAGTAAGAAAACCAGGAATGTGGGTAAGCAGATCAGGTCGAGTTCAGAATACGCAGTGATGGGGGAAATTTCCTCTTGCAGTCTTCACCTGGGATGGTGCAGATGTACAAACCTGGAGGTTTCTAAGGCAGACACAGTGAGCAAGTACTACATGCAACTAAGAGATGGGACACAGTCTTCTACCAACACCACAGAAGAAAAAGAAAAGGAGTTTACCCTACCAAAACGAAATAAAAATGACATGCCAAGCTGGCTAAACAAGGCAGTGTTTGTATAGGGCAGGGGGGTGCTCAGCTGACAACACTGCTCTTTTATGTGCTCTCAAACTGTGTTTGGTCCATAAACATGGGCTGACGTGACCAAGGGCTCCCTGCGAGCAAACGGAGCAGCCTTCCCCCGGCAGAGAAGGATCAGCGTCTGCTGACCCTGTCAAGAGGAAATCAGGGTGACCTCTGTCTCCTCCCTGCTAGCCCTGCCACCTCAGTAGCTGCAGGGCTTACACTGTAGCCTGCAGTGTTTACACTGCTGGCCCCAGAACTTTTTCTGTGTCTGCTGAGTTACAGCAGAGGCTGAAATTGAGGCTAATTCTCTGACAGCAAATGAGAGTGCTTTCCCACCCTGGAATTTAGCATTTCACGTTCTGGTGTACTGCAAACAACCATCAAACCCAGGGAAAAGTCATGGCTGCAGGGAAAGTCTACATGACCAGCTGAGAGGGTCCAACTTCCAGTTGGTTTGGGCTTTAAAAGAAATGCCACCCAGTGAGCCAAAATTTTAGAGTCCTGGGCGTCTTATGAGATTGGGCAGCAGGTTCAGGGATCACATCCAGCCCCTGCAAAGTGGTACAACGCAGAGTGTTTGTCATTAAGAGTCACAGCTGTGAGAAAGGCACAGCTTTAATGAGGGCTAAGTCAACAGGAGGGACCTTCCAGGCGTGTAATGCCAGCAGCTACGTGACTGCAGATAGGAGCAGGCTGTACTGATCAAGGAAACATTTGCTGAAGTAGTTTGGAAATGAGCAGTTCAAACAATCTCCCTATTGTTTACACCAGTGTCATCCCAGACATGGGGGTTTTGTTAGTACCTCAAATCTTGCTTTAGTAAATTAAAATATTGCTCTGCTAGCCATTGCAAGAACAGAAAAGGTGACTTAAATCCTAACACTGTTTTTGGGAATGAATGATCCTGGGACAATGTTGACAGCCTGGAAAGGGCTGAGGAAACACTCAGGCTTCTCCCAGCCTTTGCTTGTGCCTCCTCCCTGAAGTACTCCTCAAGGACTTTCCATGCATAAATAAACTAAGGTAGGATAAACTTTAAATAGGCCTCACCCTACACAGTCATAAATAAACTAGGGAAAATGTGTATATGATTTGTAATATTAGCTTTTCAGTGAAACCCCTTGTTTTGATACATTATACATGCTGGGATTATTAGCAAGCTGCAGACTGGGTAGGTATTTTATGTGTTACTTTTTACCATGAAGCACAGATGGCTGACTTTGTTCAGGGACCAGGCATCACTGGGAAAACTCAGGTTATGGCAGTACAGCTAAACTGTGTTCTCCTGCTTACAGCTGTAGTTTAATTTATCCATTTATTACCTCTCAAGGCCAAATTTCACATTTTGCATCTGCAGTCAGGCTGGGCCTTGGCTATGCTGTTAATTACTTGTTATTCTCAGTCACTGCTGTAATCTCACTTATTTGTAGCCAAGCTGTTGAACATACAGTGATGTGCTTTCAAGAGGTTACCCTGAAAAAATGAAAGAACTTAATTTTTTTCTTAATGCTCACAGATTAAAAAAACAATATAAGCAAGACAATAAATAAACTGAATTTATACAAATTAACATTGAATTTGTTTGTTTCATAGTCTGCAGTCTGGAAACAGGACCACTTGCACTAGGCTAGTGTCATTGATTTCTGTTGCTCAGATAAGCATAAAAAAAGTCTGAGGTGAGGTGGGAGCTTTTATTAGGCCAACAAACAGGATCAGGAAAAACAACAAAGTAACTTATCAGCCAGCCTACAAAAAGGCATTACCTCTCCCTACAAACCTGGCCTTGCTTAGATCATGGCACTAAATTCACTACTCAAATATTTCTCATCCTAGCCACTAAATTTTACATTTACTAGAAGTCCAAGAGCAGCCTCGGCTTATAATTGATTTTGTTAACTAAACAAGATTTCAGTGCAGAAGGGCAGAGAAAGCATGAGCACACTGGTACTGGAAACACAGCTTGTGTGATTTGGCCAGCACAGGGTTTGAATCTGCGAATTCCCCCACCCCCACATGCTGCAATCCCAGCATCCACGGAGAATCCCCAGCAGGAAAACGATGGGCCTTGGGACCAAATTACCTCCCTGACACTGCCCAGAATTACCATCGCTAGAGTGGGTGGGTCTGTATCCCAAATAACTGATTGGAGAGACGAGCTGCCTCCCCTGCAGGCACACGGGATTCCTTGGGGACTCCTGAGAGGAGGCAGCAGCAAGCTCCAGAAGTGGCTGAAAATCATCTTTCATTCCACACTCACTACCACGGCGCTGAATTAGGAGAGCACTTGCTGTGAGGCTGGAGGAATAATTGCATCCCATGGATCAGACCATGAACGGGTAATGTACAGCCACAGGGCCATGTAGGCATTTTCTCTGGAGCATCCTCCAAGTCTGGAGAAGCCTAATAAACTGCTTACAAGAATCATTATAGGTATACAGCTATTAAGTATACAACCCTGCTTTGTCAGCTGCAGAGTAAACATATCCACATAAATGTGGTGACTTTCCAGCATCCTTGTTATTAACAGCAGCTCAGGCATCCCCCGTGAGCTTCTTGTTCAGACTGAAAAGCAGGAAAATATTCTTGACATTGATTCCTAGCCTATTTATGTTTAGAGTAGCCACATAACTCCTCCTCCTTGCCTCGAGGTGATGTCAAAAGCAAAAACCAGAATTACAGACAAATGAGCCTCAGCCCCAGTGCTCCAGCAGGACAGGGCTCTGTGCTCAGCCTTTCCAGGTAAAGCTCTCCTCTGCCTGCCCCTCCCAGCACAGCCCCCAGCACCAGCGGCTGTGGAGGAGCCCAGCTCCACAGGGATGGATCCTGGTACAAAGCACATGCTTGGCCCAGCTGTGGATTCAGCCCTGGATTCAGGGACTCCTCCACTGCCACCCTCACTGCTTTCTCTGCATCCACTTCTGTTGTAAAGGCTTGGGCTGACTTCAAGCAGGCAGTGGAATTCAGTTTACATTTAACTGTGAACAACTGAGGCAGAGCCACCTTCACTCTTCAGGAGAACCATTGCACCAGCATCCAGGCTGGCTTTCAGGAAGGTTAATTCTCATTAACTTTTGAGGACACTCATGTTGCTGCAGCCCATGTTGTTCCTTAGCTGCACCAGACCAGAGCGGCAGAGGCCACGTCTGTGGCTCCATGGGGCTGTAAATAAATACTAAACCTGTGTTTTAATGGTGGCAGGTGGGCAGCAGCTGTTCCTGCTGAATGCCCAGCAGACTGGGATTGCTCTCAGAAGGGAAGGCACTGAATAACCTAAGGATATCGTTGTCTGCAACTTTCTTTCATAAATACCACCTGAAAAAAAAATCAACTAGCCAACCAATTAAATAAGTTGTATGTTGGAAATAGATGATGAAAAGGCTTTCCTTTGCCCCTGCTCTGGGCACCAGGCTGTCAGATTCTATGGGAGGGGAAAATAAGACATTACATGATGGGAAAGAGCATTTTAGAGAAAGGAAAGGCAGGATACAGAATAAAATGCATAATTCATGGCTTGTGAAAGCCTTGAGGCAAGACCTTTCTAATTGCTAATTGCTTTGCTGAGGAATAGGCCAGAAGCCATAAGAATGACTCCTACAGCCAGGCAAATGAATGCATAAAGCATTGCAACATCCACCCAGGGGCTTCCACATCACCCCTCCTGCACAGGTGTGCTCCTGGCTCACCTGGCAACAGCCAGCCCAGGACAAGTGCATGGGATGCCAGGCTGATCTGAGGATCTAGGTTCAATTTTGGTATGTAGTTCTGTACATTCAGGTTTTCGAACTGCAGCCAGAGGTATTTATATAAACTGGCTGCAGCCCTAGAAGGACCCTCACTGTGTGCTCAGAGACTTAGCATGCAACTCTGTGCATGTGAGACAGGCAGAGATGAGCCGTTTCTCCACTGCAGTAGCCAGATTTAGCCTCACTGAGCTCAATGGCAAAAAATTCAGTGGGTGCAAGATCAGATCCCAGTTGCAGGCAAAGAAATTCGTATGCCAAGTAGGAAGGATAAAGGCAAGCTTAACAGCTTACAGTTACTGAGGTTTGCACAAGTGCATGGTTTGGTGGATTTAAGTCATGAACAAAGCATCAAAGTCTTTTAGCTTCCTATATT
The DNA here is from genome assembly GCA_013400215.1 of Cisticola juncidis. Classification (NCBI taxonomy): domain Eukaryota; kingdom Metazoa; phylum Chordata; class Aves; order Passeriformes; family Cisticolidae; genus Cisticola; species Cisticola juncidis. The sequence goes on along the minus strand of VXBR01000283.1, from coordinate 2,012,341 downwards.
ATAACTACCTCCTCCTCCACATCCCCAGTGAGCAGCTTTGGATTTTTTCATCCCAGCAGGCAAAATCATAGGGTTTTTTCTGCCTACATGTTCAAGTCTCTCCTACTGCGCTGCCCCAGCCAATTCTCTGTTAATATCCTGCTGACCACCACCAGCCATTGCTCTTGGTGAACTTCACCAGAATTTTGTCTCAAGGACCTAAGAAAGGTTTTGCTATTGCTGTTTCAAATTTGTTACCAAATCCAATAAGAGTCATTCACTGTGTCCGAAGAAAGATGGAGTTGCCTCCAAAGCATAGGGATCAGGCAACTTCTTTCTCCAGCAGCTTGTCCAGCTTCCAGTCCCTTCAGTCCCTTTCCAGCCCCCGCATCTTCTTGCTGTCCTGTTTTAACTGTCTTCCCCTGCAGTGTCCTCAGAGAAGTCTAACCCCTCAACTGATACTCTGAATCCATCAACAAAAAAATCTCTTTTAGAGCCCTTTCTTTCCCTTTTGGTGATGTTTACTGATGTATCAAAACTACCATACAAGCTCATTAATAAAACACAGATCTCTATCTTCCATAAAGCAGCTTATCTCCATGAGATTGCAGAAGTAAAACAAGTGAAAGTACAAGAAAATAAAATATGTCCTTTAATAGTTCTTTGCTCAGTCATACTACATCAATTAATTTACTGAAGCAGATTATATTTTTTATTGCTAATATATTTATTTTATTAGTTAAAGGTGTTCCATCTATTTCTCAGTGTCAAGAGTATGAAGAAGAAATTGACAGAGATGAAGAAAGAATAAGATGATCAGAGATCCCTGGGCTTGACAGCTTTCATGGGGAAACCATCTTGTGAGCATGAATGAAGTTATCAGTTCATATGATAGTGGTATAAAGTTTCAGAGCATACAAAACACTTTTTTTGTAATGCTTCAAATTACATAATGGTTAAAAGACAGACTGTTTTACAATACCTTCTGAATAAGAATCTTAACTGTTATTCCATAGATACAAAAGAAGTGACAATGACGGCAGGAGAATTTAAACAGCAGTTCAGACATCAATGGTGAAGTACAGTGAAGCTGAGGATCCCCAGCCTTAGATCAGACTGAAACACCAATCCTAGCCTTACAGGCACATAACCTCTAAGCTCCTTTATAACTGATGTGCAACATGATTCAAACCAAGCTGCAACACACCTGCCTGTAACATTTTACCCCTTAATGCTACTGTCCCTTAGGTTTCGACATCTACAAGGGCCATGCAAGGAATTCACAGTTTCCCAAGGCCAGAGGTTCCAGCCCAAATAAGCCAATGAATGTCAAAGCATAAAGAAGTGAAAGTGGGAACAACATAAAAATGTCACTTAATCTGTGAGTTCCACCTTTAATAAATGTTGGTAGCTCCCACATTGGATGTAAGGTAAATAAGCATTAGCAGTAAGTAGTGTTTGGTGTAGATTTATTTATTCTGCGACCTCTCCATTTGGTCCAAGAGAGAAAGCAGTAAAAGCAGAATGGATCTACTGCAATCACAACACAAAGAACAGTCTTTCACTTCATGCAAAGAATACTAGCACAGATGGTGAATCCACATTTTGCAGGAAAATCCATGTGCTCCCACATTAATGAGACATGGGTTAGAAGAACACAGTATTATACACTGTCGTCATTATGTCAAAAGTGATTTGTTGCCCAAGCTTAGGTATCCAGATGGTACCAAAAATACTCCAAACTTTTTATAAGCACCAAGCTTTCACTATAATTAAAAAATGGTTTCAGAAAATATACTGGTTTCTCTGAGTATTTCTCATTCACTTTTAACTGCTGAATATGCCTAAAGTATTGCAGTACTTTAGGACAAGAAGGACATATATGCCCTGGAACACCTCAAAAGGCAGAGTTGGGGAGTGACAGCATGGGAGAAGGGAGAAGGGCAGAACCAACACATTCCAAAGCACAGAAAAGAAGGAACCAGGAAGCCAAGAACTGTATGGTGCTTCCTTGGTGAATACTAGCAAGGTCTTCAAAAGAGAATCGTTCTCTGGTCATAAAGGATGGCACAAAAGCAAAATTACAGAAGTAAGTGTTCTGTATTCAAACCATTAAAATTAGCTCCAATGAGGAGCAATGGCCCTTTCTGATTCAGATCAGATTTAACCTCCTCTGTCCACGATGGGTTTATCCATATGGGAGCCGAAGCAGCTGGGTTTTATAACTAAGTTCCATTATTATCGCAATTTATTTTCTGATAGGAGCCTCAAAAGTCTCCATAAAAGCTTACAGTGAATGAATTGCTTTCTTTTCACTTCACTATAGCTGACTCCCACAGGTTAGACTGTATTTTTTCTCTTCAAAGTAAATTGTACAGCTTCTCTTAAAAAGCTCACATATGAAAAAACAGCTTAGAAAACACCAGGCTAAATTTGACACATTTTCCTTATGTTTCAAAGCCAGAGAAGGAAATTTTCTTCTTCTGGAAGAAAATTATGCCTTTTCTACTCAAGAAGACTGAAAATCTGCTGCAGAAAAAAAAATGGGTGGAAAAAAAAAGGAACAAAATAAACTGCCAGGACAGTATGTGGGTGGCAGGATTCAGTCTTTAATCTGACAGGTGTATGTCAGCACTTCTTCACAAACATACCTATAAGGAATCTCATGGTTTTCCTCTTGTTATTGTACTGTTTCCTAATGAAAGCCCTTGTTTTTTAGGTTAGCTTCCTGCCAGTATCTTTTTCTGATGTCCAAAAAGTGAACAGGTTAACAAAAGAAAAGCTGACGCCTTTCGTCATCGATTTATTTTCTCTTTTAAGTGTCTCGAGCAAATTAATCTCAAATTCAAAATCATGTTGTCAACATGCAGTAGACAATGCGGTCCAAAGACAGATTTACAGGCTGGTAACTAAGGAGCAGACACAGGAGGTGGCTGCCCAGCTGATGGATATAAATAGTAAAATCCTAGTCAACAGGATATTATTGTTCTTTGGGATTCCCAAAGAAGCCTTAAGTGATGGATCAGCTCCTACGCACATGCTGATCACAAGCCAGTGCCTGTGTGCAGTGGGAAGAACCTGCCCAGGGAAGACTTGGGGCTATTTCAGGACTTACCAAGCCTCAGCATTTCCCATGCTCTGGTGGAAAGAAAGATTGAGAAGGTGGGAAGAAAGTGCTCACCAAAGCACCTGTCGTTTATTCATTCGTCTTAGTATTAATAACTCGCCTCTAAGAATGAGATTAAACAGAAATGCTTTCCTCTGCTCCTGCAATGACACCAAGCCTAGATGGAGATAACCAAACAAACACCAAAGAGCTTGAGAAACTGGGAATAGAGGCCAAAGAAGGAAAGGAATCTTCCAGGAGCAGGTCAGAATGTCTTATCAAGCTGTAACTCCACAAGACACCAGCTTCAGCTTGGTTCAAATCAAGGCAGCTCCCACTCTCAGATATCGCAGAGCTTCCATTATAAAGCACATTTAAAGGTTAGGCAATTAATTGCCTCATTCCTCTGTGACCTTTGCAGTAAAAAACACACAGAATCTGATTGCTGTCCTAGTTCTAATTTTGTTTTTATTAACTCTCTGATTTCTTTCTCTTGCAGAACATATTGATCACCTTAGGCAGACACACATCCTTCAATAGATATTTCCCCACATTCACACAGGATAATTGTGCCTCATCCATGCCCTCAGCAAGCTCTTCTTTGGTCTTCCTCTCTATCCCACCAAGCTCTTTCAGACCTGTGCACAAGGCACACAGGTTTCAGGACAATGGATATAGCACTGGTCTCTGTTAAAATAACATTTGGATGATTCTGAGAACTGAACTGAAGAGCATGAATTGACAGCAAGTTCATGCTGGGATAAAATTTAATCTGATTCATTTATGCATGCAAGCAGAAAGCTTTTATTAGCATATATTTCTCAAAGAAAACAAATTATAGTTCCTGGAGATGTTCATCATTAATTACCCTCTTCCATCTAGCAGGAAGTTCTCTTCCTTCCCCAGCTTCACTTTATCTTCTTTCTAGAAACACATACTCAAAACAAAATAAACAAAACTTCTGTAACAAACTCGGTGAACTGAAAGCGTAGTACAAAGAGCCAGAGGGAGCACAGCTAATTTGGATCTTAACTGAGGTAATTCCAAAGCCCTTAGAGGAAAAAGGAGTTTCTACCTGAAGATGATAACTAGTAACTCATAGAGATGATCAACATGAGATGTCAAAAATACATCTTGACAAATGGGGAAAAAGTGGAGCAAAGCAGGTTTATTTCATTCTACAAACATTTTGTTCTTCTTGCATTTAAAACACCCCAAGTCAAGCCAAACTGAAATCTGATTGCATTTAACCTTCATACCAACTGGTGTGCACTGCACAGAACACCAACAAGCACATGCAAACCCAGAGGGGAACCAGCTGCCACCAAACATGAGAGCACCACATGCTGGGGTGAAAGATGGGTCTGTAGCTTCATGTAATTATCAGCCTGTAAAGGCTGACTGCAGAGAAGGCAGTATATATGTGTTAGACTCACATGAATTGTTGGGGGACATTGTTAGCTTTTGCTGTAACATAGGGAAGGAGATAAGAGTATGTGAAGAAAGGAATTTGGTCAGGTACTTCCAATGGTCACCTTGAAAAGAGAGTATCAAGATTCAAGGCCTGCTCCACCAAAATCATCCATGTTCATACATAAAAGAGCATGTCATTAGATTGTCTGAATAACTTTGAAATCAATCCTCTGGCTTTTATGTGTCTTTTATCCTCAAACCTAACTTGAGGGTATCTAGAGAAATATATTAAAACAATGAGACACTCAAACACTAAAAAAACAGAAATAAATCCCTGCTAGAATGCAGTAGGAACACATTTCAGTTTTAGTCAAGACTAACACAAAGCAGTAGGAAAGAAAGCCTAGGGACATCAGTATGATCTGAGTACCAGAACTCAAATTTGGACCCTCTCTGTAAAACCAGAATTCCTAAATGCTATTTCCACATCCATAACAGCCCCTTTATTCTTCTTTAAGGTTGCTGCATGCAAGGATACACACGTGTAGCAGGACCAGAAAGCCAAGAAGAAGTGGGCAGTCCCTGCCAATCTTTCTGTCACGTGGCCATCACATTAGCACATTACGCTGTATTTTCCATGCAGCTCCTGTGTTTAGGCTCCAAAACTGATCATTAGTATGATAAATGAAATGAGTGGAAACTTTGGCTCAAAGAGCCCAAACTGCTGCAGCTCTGAAGTCAGTCACTCTTCCTAAGCTTTGGTTCATTAGTGAAATGAGAATATAAGAGGTCAAGTGAACATTCAGTCCATAATTAAGTGCCTAAATGACAAAGCTGTTTACTGGCTTGAGTGATGCAGCAAGGGGGTCTCATCAGTGCTTGCTGTGGGCATCCAGACCTCTCCTGCAATTGGCTTTCGTAATCAGAGTCAGCATAAAAGCAAAGGACTCACTATGTGTGAAAAAAGCTGAGATCCTGCATGAGAAAAATTGCTCTAGAGCCATCCATGGGATGGGCAATGAAATAATGCTTTGACTTTTCCCAAAATTAAAGGGTGTCAAGGGCTTGAAAAGTACTAAGATCTGACCAGTTAAAATCTGAATACAGCTTGCTGTATTAATTAGTTTCCAAACAGTTTTAAGACAGATGGATATCATCTTTCCAGACTTCCTCAGCTACACTGGGATCTCTCAGAACGGCCCCTCTGGGCTCTGCCTGGGTGTGGACAGGCAGTGTGCACCGTCCTTCTCCTGCAGAAAGAGGCTCCCATTGCCAGGGTCAACCCATCAACCACTTCCTGACCTCACAGGAGTCACATCGCTGCAACCTCCAAATTCTTCAATTAAAATAAACTCATGATGAGTGATGCTGTCAGCTGCAGCCTAGACAAGGGATTTTACAGCATCCCTTAGCTGTGCTAGCAACCAGAACACGGTGCTTCCTCTCTTCATATGCACAGCTGTTGAATGAAGATCTCCTATCTTCTTTAATCCTTCTGATAAGAGTAAGGAAACACATAATGTTTTGAAGTTTTCAAAAGCCAACACTGAGTATGTCAAGAAGACTGTCTACCTTCACAAGAAGAAATACAGTTTAGCCAGTAAAAATCATACTCTATCTTCTTTCCAATGTCAATAACCAAACAACATCTGCAAGAAGACTGAGCACAAGTTCTTTTAACCAACATTAGGTCCCTTAACAGCTTTCTTCTCTATAATGGGAAGAAACAGAAAAACTCAGGCAAGAGTCTAAAACTTCAAATCACCCCTTGTCCTGTACCCAGACAGACCTTAAAAAAACCTCAATCAACCAACCCCAAAAATCCAAAACAACAACAAAACCCCCCAGCCAAACAAACAAGAAAAACAAACAAAAAATGGGGAAAAAATGAGAGCAACAGGAACTAAACGCTGTCCAGAGGCATTAATCATCAGTCCAGGAAGTCCCCTACACAGCCTGAAACCTGAGAACAAGGAGAAGGACCAAATGTTTCCCAGCTACTCTTAACTCTTACTCTTGGAATCACTCAGGTTTTGCACCAGAAACAGGCCTATAGAGTACCTTATCAAAAAGGGAGAGTCATTGGGAATTTTGTCTCTGAAAGATCATCTCATTTGGGCAGGATTTTTGTGTTTCAACAAGTTTAAGTATGACATGCAAGTGCTGGCCACAGTCCCTCCTGCACTATCTAGGTTTCTGAGGAACACGCTCTTCCCCATGGGCTGCTTCTGTTTGCTTTGTTACTCTCCCTGGGCAAACAGCCCAGACAGATTTATATTTCATTCCTTGTATTTAAGACAGTAAGTCTGAAGTGGATATTTCATTCTACATTATTTATAAATGCTATATCTTTATTAAGTTGCAACTGCAGTTCATGTTTATCATGAACATTAGTAAGAGCCAGAAAACTTTAATCATGTGTCCAGATGCAGTCATATGAAAGATCAGATTTTAAGTTATCTTCACTGGCATTGCTTTCATTTGTCACAGAGCCAGGTCTCTCTTGCCCTTCCCATTTCTCACTGAGCCAAGAGAAGCATAATCAGCCCTCAGTTGTGAACTACCCTGACTGAATACACCAAATACCTACTGGCATACATTAGGGGGTTCTTCAAAAAGACTTCAAAAGAAACAAAATTGCAAAGTACTTCTATCTGGGCATTAGTGCACAACAGAAAGGCAGCCTGTGCACGTAACTGCTCCCTCTGCTCTGGCTGCAGTTCAGAGCTTCAGCTGGAGCCCTGTGAAATGGACACTCCAGGCTGGGATGTGACTCTCACAACACAGGAATAACACATGGGCTACCAACCTATGGGGGTTTAGTGCACTGTTATGTGCTTCCTTGAAGAAAACTTAGGGAAAACAGGCTGGATGAGTAAAAATGTATCTGGGCCATTCCATGGGTAGGGGTAAGGTACCTCTGACCTTAGCAGGGCTCAAGAGGAGCTCAGACATGTGCAGCATCTAAACAGATGTGTTTCCTGGTAATGGACACTACATAGGAGCAGCTTTGGACACTACAAAATGCACTCATCTCCACAGTCTTAATTATGATAACGTGAAGATCCAAAAGGGTGAATGCATTAAATACAACGAGGGCTGGAATACAAATTTTGTTTTTAAAATGAACCCTGTGACAACACATTTCATGAACATTTATTTTGTAAACAACCAGAGTTATGCTACCAATTACACTACCAAAAGAGGAAAAACTTAATGAAAGAAATCAACACTAGATTTGCTAAAAAGTCTAGAAAGGTCTCATTTCTAACTGCTAACAGTAAGAGATGCTAATATTAAAACATAAAAACAAAGGTAACTCATTCTTCACAAAAATACTAGGTCTGAATTACATTGACCAACATCAGGAGTAACTTTCAAGGTACTAGAGCATAAAACACATTTTAATTTATGTCTGACATTAATTAGTGAAAAGTTAATAGAATCCCTCAAGTATTAAGTTATTGTAACAAATATATGTCTTGGATCATTCTATCAAATTAAGTAATGGGCAGAGGATTAGAGTTATCTTTTAAGTGTTTTTGATAACATCTATTCAGATTCAGTGGGATTTCTGGTTTTAGAAAGAAATCCGCTGCTTAAAGCTTACAGGTCCACAGGCATTCACTCTGTAGAAATCCAGGCTGCTGCTATTACAACCATCCCCAGAAGATGCCAATTTAAACTTTTATTCATGGCTATACAGCCTCAAACTACAGCTAAAATACAGCTCAGTTCTTTGCACAGAAATATGCAGCAATTACAATGAAGTAAAATTCATCCTCCAATCCTCCACCTACAATCCCTGTATTTAACTAGTTGGGGAGATATAAAAATAGAACAACAGGTACAGAGACACGTAGAAAAAGACACTTATTTCTTATAAGGTGCTGTGATGCCCTTCACCACCCAGCACTGACCCACATCTCACTGCTTATCTGATAATATCTACTCCTGAATACATTTTTGAGATCATTTTTACTTCTACATGACAAGACAGATATTTGGCTCTTTCCCTTTAGGCATATGCCCTTAAGAATCATTCTGAAACAACAGTAAGCTTCAAAAACTTAGGACATAAACAAATAATGTCTAAATGGACACTGACAAGCCAAAATGCCCAAGGTTGCTTTTTCTAGTCCAACAGAAGTCTGTCTCTAAAAGTGGAAAAAGGAAATCAAGTCATCTCTTTGTAATATTTTCAAAATAAGTGCTACAGATACTTCAGAAGGCAAGTGACATAACCTTGAAATTGTCCTTTAGAGAAAGGAAATTGTTTGAATTTCTGAATTTAATTTCTGTCCAAGTCAAGCAGACAAAACATAAAACAAGCAGGAGAACTCTGAAAAGTCCATTATATTTTTAAATCATCACTAATTTTAACACAGTGTTTTGAAGACTGTCATTTTTAAACCATGACTTCAGGCAAGTGATATGATCTGAGGTCTCACCAGCTCCCCTAATGCTGAGGCTGATCAGCCCTTGAACAACAGCTCACCCAGGAAAGACAGAGAAGGTGATGTTGGGATGTGACAGCACATCAACCCATGCCTCGGGTCAGGCCCATGCCAGAGTCTCTCTTAAGACAAAGTGTCAGTACTCAAGTGAGTTCCTGTGACTGTGGAGCTACTGGGCATGATTTGAATTTGGTGTCATTTCACCCATTCAATGGGACAGAGAGCCCAGACTTCTAATTTGTTAGAGAAATTAGGCACTAACCTTGTTAAAACTGCATGCTGAAACATGCAATCTGCACTTCCTCTCACCTCTTACTGCTCCTTTATTTCAGTGCCAGGGTTTCCTCCATCTGGAGCAGGTAAATCTTCCTTCCTTTGCTGACAAACACTGTCAGGTAAGTGACTGCCCTTACAAAGATCATCCCCACTAGGACACTTGGGTTTCCAGCACTAACTTTGGCTTCCCATACCTGAATCTGAATCTTTATTTTGGGAGTTCACATTTATAATTCTCAGGCCGATTTAACTTCACTTTTATAAGGAATAGGATCACTTTGTAGTTGTACAGTGCTTTGCCTAAGGTTCTCCTGACAATTTAATCTTTCTAAATGTCACCTGCATCTACAAAGAACTCCACTAAATGAACATGCCTATGGGCAGAATGAAATCCTGCTGAGTATGGTGACAAGTTATAGAAGACTTAAAAGTAATGAACAGTTACAGCACCTTACTTTTGTCAGAATGAATGGATACATTAACAAGGTTTCCCTCTACTTGTGAACTTTCTGTGTAGTTGAAAAGCATGTCAAACTACAGCAAACAAGTTGAATGCTGCTGCATCTTGTAATTAAAGGAAAAATATTAATCTCTGTAGTTAAGTTCAAAAGTAATTAAAATATGCCTTATACATAAATAAGAAGAAAAGTACAGAGAGAAACATTTTCAAGTTGGACTATAGCACCTGCCTTTGGTCATCCATCAGCGATGCTGCCCCTGCAAAGTAAAGATTTAGAGATACTCTCACTGCCACAGTTAACTCCTGTTAGTTAAGCATTTGTATTACTTCTTGAGACAGAGACTTCAGAATCTGTTACCTCTGAGTAACAGATGCTGAGATTCATGTTAGTGAATATTCTAGTTACTACTGTCCAAAGTTTATAAAGTCTAGATATCAAGGATCCAAACAGCAAGACAAGCAAGATCAGAGAGTGCTGGGACTTTATGACTAAGTGATCCACCCAGAGATAGAAACTATAGCAAGGAACCAATGGGGCTGATATTGTTAAGATTATTTCTTTCAGTCTGTCACCCTTTTTTTCCCCCATTATTTCTGTCAGTGCTACAATACACTCCTGTGTAGCCCTCCAAATACTTTTGAAGACCATGTACCCCTCAGTAGAGCAAGAATGAGAATCAAGAAAATAGTTAAATGTGCAAAAACCAAGGAATAAACATGTACAGGTTTCTGTGAGTTCTGGATCAAACCCTGAACAGTAGTGAAATAATGAGCAGCAGGACCTTGACTTGTCCTCTGATAGCAGAATGGTAGAGTTCTACCACTCCAGCCTATCTACTCTATTAGAAATGAACAAAGTGAACATTCAAACCACAACTATTTTAAAGTTGTGGTAGCAGCACTTGTTTGCCAGAGATGAACAATACATCTGACTGCACAATTATTCATCTCTACATATTTCATTCCAAGGAATGTAAGGAAAGATATGTACTACTCAACAGACATTTAGACTATTGAAAGCACACAACCAACATATCATCTAAAAGAGGATGAAGATGTTGCTTCTTTCTAGCAAGTGCAATTCACCACATAAGGAAGTATATTTTTGATGATCCTAAATCAAGCTTCCAGTAGGGAAGATTTTAAAATATTCTTGTATTGTAACAAAATGTTCCCAATGGTGTTATAATGAAAGAAAGAAAGAGGAAAAAACCCATCTCCTGGCAGGAAATTAATTATTGAGCATTCCCCTGCTTGACGATGCACTCCTACATTCTGTGCAGGCTTTCCATTTTTCTCTCTCAATATGTGGAGAAATTCACTATGGAGAATATACAAACAGAACAAAGAGCACAAGGATATCAGTTTATTAAATGCATTTAGAAACTGAACAGACCGGGAGGGAGGAACTTGGTTTGTGCATCACCACACCCAGTGTTTATTCCTTCTTTATATTCCTCTCTCCTCTTCTCCATTAGATTGTCACTTCTGCTTCTGTTCTCTGAAATCACCTCTGTTGAGAATGGAAGAATTGTGCTTTTAGCATCACTTAGCTGATACAGTTTTGAAATGTCACTTCCTTCTCTTAAAAAATAAAATAGAAAATCTCTTGATGGAAAGGGAAGATAGAAGCCCATTATTTATATGCCTGAATATCAAGATGCAATTCCATTTTTAAAATCATTCTTTTTTTCCACCCTCAAAGTCCAGCCCATTTAGTACATTTCACCCCTTGCTGTCAGTTTTAGTCTCCCTATGAAAAAGCTGAAAAACCCACAGAGGCATAAATAATTTCACTCATTAGTTACACAGTTACATGACAGAACACATAGTTCCCAAAGCTACTTCTGCAGCCAGCACATGCACTGACAACATCTTCTCAATTTAATGGGATCATACCACTGCAAAACATCTTCATGAGAGCAGACACTTCCCAGTAACTGGCATCTTGGATTCTTCCTGGATGTGGAACAACCAAACTAGAGAGGGAAGATGCAACAGACTGAAACAACATATGCTATCTTCAAATAGAATTCTATGTCAGCAATGCTCTATAGTTTAGCTAAGATACAGTGAAGACATTTTCAAGGGAAATAAACAGTTTTCACTTTTAAACAAGGAAGCAGAGAGGGTATGGAAAACTACTACAGCAGCTGTCTGTATGAGTCCTGCAGAAACCCTAATACCAGTTAGGCTGCTCGGGAGCCTTTCTCACAGTCATCAGCACTTGGGCTCTTCCAGCTCCTCCAAGGCGGGCAGGATGGCTTGGACAGCATGGCTGTACTGCCTCTATCTGCCTGGCACACCTCACATTTGCCTGCCTCTGTGCATCAGCCCAGAAGTCTCCACCTCTGCATGCAGACTGCCAGTGTTTGCATGTGTTGTTCATATCTGCAAATATTTGGCTGCTGCCTCCCATCCTCTCCTTGCTCCTTCTTGGGTCTACATTAACATGATGGGATCCCCAGAGACCAGGAGGCACCATGCCATATGCAAAATGTCCCACTGAATGGGAGCATCCTGGGATAAGACAAACCATCCACTTCATACTCTAAACACAGCTGGGGTTACAAGAGAGCGCTGCAGGAGCTGAAGATGCAGCAGCAGACGGGACCTCACTGCATGAGGACCTCCATGTGGCTCCAGGCAGAAGGGCCCTGTCAGGGGTCTGATGGTGCTGATGGAGACTCTGCTGTCCTCACCTAGTTTCCATCCTAAACTCTTGACTTTCTAGCACATCAAACCTGTTATTGATTCTGCAACAGATAGACAATGATACTAGCAATGATTCAGATTGCATTGTTTTGAGAGAATGCATTTTGAATTATGAAGCAGAAACAAGTTTAATTACTACATATGAGCACAGAGCATATGCTGCCATTTTACAAGAAACTGTTCTGAAGAGAAGCACCATGCTCTGCCACCAAGCTCCTGAGCAACAAAAATCACACTCTCACGAGTATCAGACTCACCATCTGCAAAATGTTTTTCATCTCCAGAAGACAGTGTGAGAACTATGCATTACAAATAATATACTTTGTGACAGCTATTATCACTTGATTTGGAGCAACACCTTGGAACAAATGTTTTTTCTGCCCTATAAGAGCTTATGTGAAGCATGAAACTTCTTAAAAACCTATTTAATAGTGCAAGCAAGGTGATAATCAAGATATAGTTTGAAATTTCTCTTGGATGGTAAGGAGAGAACAGCAGGATTTTTTCATGAACATAATGTCATTCAAAGGAATTTGCTCTGTAGGATAACATTCTCCTACACAACTACAGGAATTTAGATAATGCTGTGTGCATCTGTATACATGCTTTTGAAGTTCCAGAAAGGGAAATTCACCATTGTCTCACAAATGATTGAGTATTCCTTCTCAAAAATGCCCATGAATTAAGGATTAAACTTGGTTTTAATCACTATAGTTTTGAGCAACAAGAGATCAGAGGCAGGCCAGCCATGTTAACACAGAAAGGGATTGAGACAGAAGCCAGAAACACAAAACTACAAACTAATGAGAGGCAGTCAAAACCCAAGGGGAATGCAACCTGGAATCAATGGCCCTAGCGGTACTCAAAATCTGAATTTCAGAGGTTAGGATGATGCAGGTCAAAATGATGTGGAGCGGCTCCATCAGCAGCTAACTGCATTAACACACTAGAGCTGAAAGAACGGCTAATGTGACTGTCTTTTCTGATAAATTATATATCTTCTATAATCAATCCAAACCAAAACTAATTTCCAGCAATTGCACTGTTCTGCCAGTAGTCAGTTCCTTAATATAATTATGCATAGACAGGAAGAGATAACGACCTCTGATTGAAGTCTATTATTTTTATGGAACACGAAGACACATCGCAGTGAGCTATTGATTAAAATCAGTGTGTTACATTTAACAAGTTGTTCTCCCATAAACTACTGTTGGTTTTTTCCTCTTCCATCGAATCTTGCAGTCCTTTGCAATCACGAGGAGTTACCTGGTGAGGGGCAAACATAACTTGGGAGGAAGTGCAACTCCTGCCACTACACTGATACCGATCTACCTTCAGAGCCAGGTATTTGCATCCCTTCCGCCTGCACAGCCTGTGGCAGAATAGGAGAGCATCTCGAAGATGATTCATCCAAAAGCCCAGTCCATGTTTATTCAACAGTAGCTTATTAGAAGATACATTAAATTGAGTCCTCTGATAGTCATCAGCTCCCAATCGCGGTGGTCGGGACCCGGAGCCGTGCCCTGCCGCGGCCCAGTGACCCCAGATGTCCGCGGGGAGCGGCGGGCGGGCTCCGCCTGCACCTGGGGCTCCCCGGC